>JAUNZO010005191.1:0-19117 GCA_031894775.1 Chloris gayana
ACTAGTAGGAGTTGTGAACAATAAAAAAATATTGAAAATGAATCTTGTGTGCCGTGCAAGAAGACCAAAATCATTGATAAATGTTTATTCAATGACAAGAGTGACTGAATTAACAAAAGACTTGTGTTTGCTATCACACCTTAATCTTGATCAACCAATTCTGCACCAATGAAACAAAATCTTCACATTTGTTTGAACCATCAGAACTAATAAGTTCATTGTCGATGATTTCATCAAGACCCTGCAAACAAATACTACATTAGAGCAGAAGAATACTGCAGCAAAGTGAGCACTCCCTCCGTCCCAAAATATAAGAGATTCTGGCTATAATGCATGGTACATGGCACAAAACTCATCTCCCTAACCGCACCTTCTACATTTGCTTGAAGGGAATTTTCAAAATTATCCAGCCCTGCCGCATCTTAATATGCAAGTAGTGTAATGCTCAAACCAGCAACATGTGTAAAATAGGTTACATCTTCAAACCAACAGGATACTTTCAGATTATTATTGTGCATTTGAATATGCAGTTATCATCTGGCTTGAACAAATGAAATATGTTTGTCTAGATTATCAATGCAAAACTTTTGGTCCAAAAATACAAACCAGCTGCATGGATTCATCCATTCCCAAGCTAAGAAGCTAGTTCAGCCTGGAATTGCACAAATGAGGAATAGAGTACCTGAGGAAGAAAGAATGGCCCACACTATCTTAATTCTAACAAATAAAATATGCATCACTCATCAGATCTAGCCACAGATGCAGGATATACAGAACATGAATGATGATTAATGTTTCTAATACTGGTAAACAGCATCAAAATAACTCCCGTACCAGAAACTCTCTTCATCGACAAAGCAAGTCTTGAAGAATAAGAAGTAACCACTAACCATGAAGGAGCTCACAAATGCATGTGAATGAGTCCCACGTATTGGTATCCCGAACAATCTTCCCGCAGCAACATTACTGTTCAGGTAGATATCAGATTATAGTTATAATGGAATTACTTTTGTTCTGGGTGAAGTAATTAAATATTAATCATTCAGAATTGATATATGCACACTGAGTTAAAACATCTATCAACTCATGGTGATCTAAAAATATATTTACAATATGTGGACTTCCTCGAGATGCTAATGTTACTCTTCTAGACAACTAATGTTAGGTTACAACAGTAGCAGAAAAATTACCCAGAAGAGTGCAGAAAAATACTCAATCATACTATGAACATGTTAACAAAAAACAAACAGATGCAATTCAGAACACAAAGGATTCTACAGGTTGTGTTCATTGAGCTAACAAACCAGACCTTGTTGCATCAAAGCCTCCCATATAAGAATATCTTGATGCACTGATTCCTCCATCAGGCCCCTGACATACAAGTTTTTTATCTATCATACAATTACAAAGGTGATGAATGAACAAAGTAAACCATACTTGAAAAAAAAAAGACTTTGAAATCCACCTGAGCCCGTCGAAGTCCAAATTCCAGCAAATTCTTTGACTTTCCTGCTATAAGTCGATGCCTTGCAGCATTTGTGGTAACCAGAGACGCATAATTGACCAGACTTAGAAATGGAGTTTCAAGAAGCTGGACAACCTGAGAAAAATATGGAAATAGTGGAATGTTAATGAATGCTAAACAAAAATGTCAAGCTACAACAGCTGCTTCTGAAATACTTCTACTTGCTAACTTACTCCCAGTACTTACTGCAACAGGTCCTTCGATTCTCATCAGTGGAACCTTTGGGAACACAACATAACCCTCAGGGATTGCATAGACCTCAACATCTGAGCAATCGATCGAACTAAGGTACTCAAAGAAACCATCCTACCAAAAACAGAAAAAGAAATAAGAAAAGAAAGGTGTAAATTTAGTTGATTGCCATAAAAAAGATGAAAATTATAATTGTATTATTAAAATACAGTGGGCACAGAGAAAATTCTAGTGTTGACAACTACTATACAAATTAAAATTCAGGTATATGGAATGCAAAATTTGGCCATAACAAGATCCAGATTTTTCTAAAACATTGGCATTCCCACCTCACATGTAGGCATGACAGACCGCAAAAACTTGATATCATCCTCTGTTATCTTGAAGTTAGCGATAAATCTTATACACTCCTCCAGGCCACCAAAGATGGTGAACTCACCACCAAATGGACTCTTGCGGAAGTAAAGATCAAAGCTGAAACCATTTAAGCTCACAATAAGTCCAGACGGGTATGAGAGTGTTATAGTCAACTTGAAGATATATAAGGAGAATAAGCTAAAGCACTACCATAAAATGGCACACTAAAAAGATTGAACAAAAAAGTCGGCAAGTTACAAATCTGCAAACATGCACCACATGTAATGCCCAGAGAAACCATGTGCCTTCGTTCAAATGGTTTCCATTATACAAACACAAGCTCATGAACTCATGCCCAAAAGGTTTTATGGAAGTATGAGGGCAAGGCTAAGCCAAATGATATTGTGTTGGCTTTATAGGATGTGTTCAATGTAATTATTATGATCAACAGTAAACGTTGAAGTATACTAAGTCAAATCATGATAGTTGAAATAATAAACCTCATGATTCTGTTTAAACACTGAAGCTATGCCCTGAACAGACTCAAGACTAATGGTAATTTCATTTAGTTAGATGTTTTTATATCGTATCAGGACCTAGTGCAGTAGCCTACAGCTTTGAATCGATTGTACTTGAAGCAGCTATAAAAATCCTTATGGTTTCATCAAATATGATGATGCAAACCCTCGAATTAAACAAAGATAAAAATCAATGCAGTGAATTGAATCTAGTTTCGCGAAAAGAGGTCAGGTTTGCACTGAATTTTAGCACAATTTACCACACAATCCTCGCAATAAGCTCCACTCCTCATACCATTTCACAAAAATAAATAGAAAAAAATCCAATAATTACCCGTCACGCATCTCCCTGCCTACTTGAAGCCAGAACTACAGATCACTCCCTCCCTCCCAGAAGCTTAAAAGTAAGCTGAAGCCACGAATCGATGGACATCGGGGACAGACAGTGAGAAACGAGAAGTTAAGTAGTGGGGAGTGTGGCTCTAACACAGCGCGGTCGAGGTGCTTGCCGGCCTTCCAGTACGCGTAGGCCATGGTGAACTGGTACAGGTCGGTGAGCAGCGGCGTCACCATGGGGTTCGTAGGCCGCGGCACCCCGCCACCGGCGCGCGCGTCGCCGTTGGTCATCGCTGCCGCCATTTCTCGGTGACCCCGTTTGCGTGATCGAAAGGCAGAGGGGCGGAGTGGGCGATGGGTGGAGGCGGAATCGAGGATTCGAGGTGCCCAAGGAGCTGTGCCTGACGAAGAGGGCAGCAGCGGTGTGGTGTGGCTACTGGAAACCGGAAAGCGAAGCGGCCGGGCGGTGAGCGCCGATGGTGCACACGGCTGGACCCCCGCGCCACCCGTTTGGCGTCGCCAGTACGCTGACGCTTTACCTGAGCACGACCGGTCCAGGTTTACATTCTTCCGTGTTTGAAACTTGTAAGCCGAGACCATTTTATAACTTTTTAAGGCTCGAGTCAGGTAATATGTATGGGCTGTTCTCTATGTTGACGCTTTATGTGGAATGTCCTCCTCCGTCCAAGAATATAAGGATTTATTAACTTTCCGATTCTTGTTTGACTAATTCGTCTTATTCAAAATATTTATGTAAATATAAAATTGAAGAAGATGTACTTAAAATATACCTAGGAATAAAGTATATTTTATCAAAATAAATAAAATTTTAATAATTTTTTTGAATAAGACCACTGGTCAAACGTGATATCTAAAAGTCAACAAATGCTTATATTTACGGACGGAGGGAGTAGTCAACAATTTAAGCCTACTAGTAGTTGAGATTTTTAAGATTCATAAAAAAATCGAGTCATTATAATGTACTACACTCTTATGTAAACTAACTTTAAATTCATATTTTTAAAATAATATTATTGTGTAAATAATCTTGTTGTGTTAAAATATTGTATATATGTTTGTATGTATTGCAACAAGGGAAATTTTATTAAGTGTAAATAGAATTTGGGTGCAATGCTCCAAAGATATAATTTTATCCGGTTGGTCGCGATCTGAATGTCTTGGTTCCTTCCAAATATTATCAAAATAAAGATAGACAATTAGGGAGGTGTTTTCAAATTCGCACATGTAAGGTTATGGAAGGAACAAGAAGCCTTTATATCACAATCGTACGGATGGAATTGTATGTTTGCATCATAGCATCTAAATTTTATTTGCACTAAAAATTTCCCCTTGCGTCAAAACCTAAAAAACATAGAGTAGGAGGGACATGCAATGAGGCTCGTGAATGAAAAAAAATCAATGGATAGCAATATGTGTAATAATAATACAAAAGTAAGTTGTGAAGATAAAAATGAAAAGTCATAAAAACAACTATAACTATTTGTCTAGACATAAATTAATAAAGAAGATTAATGTGTATAACTATTTGTCTCATAAGCGGCATGATTACAAATTTTCATTACTTGATCCCTACACCTAGGAGGAAAAATTAACACAAAAAAGCCACACCATGGAAAATTGTAAACGTAAATAGAACATCACCTGGTAGGCAAAGCTTTCGTTCATTCTTTTTCGGGAGAAAGGCTTAATTATTCTAACTTCAGTATTCAATAAAAAGCATCAAACGAAGGATTCGTACTGTGTGAACAATTCATTCGAGTATAGTTTTCAAAACAATAATCTAAGAAAATAGCTTTAAAAATTCTCCACCCTGAGCTAACAAGAGGAAGTCGTTGTCGAGTGATAGTAACTTTTGTAAATGAAACCAGAAATATGAAAATATCTAACTGGGCATAATCTTCAATGGGCATTATATTTGTGAAAGTCGTCTAGAGGGGGTGAATAGGCGATAATCCTGAAAATCACTTAATTTAACAAATTAAATACGCAGAAAAGATTTGTCCGACTCAATGTCCGACTATAGTAGGATATGTCCGACTAAGGGCCAACATCCGACTAGAGTAGGACAAATCCGACTCCCTCGTGTGGAAAGGGGATCGGCAGCCAAGATGGACAAATCTGCGAAAATTAAACAACAAGTAAGCAACTAGTAATGCTAGAAAGCTAGAGCAACAAGCGGACAAGCAAGCAAGCCACCTATGCAAGTAGATCTAGGAATTTAAGCAAGAACACCCTAGGTCTTTAGCACACCAATTTACAAGTAATAAGAGGGAAGACAAAGAGACACACGATTTTTCACCGAAGTTCAGCTCCACCAAGAAGCCTACGTCTCCGTTGAGGAGTCCACCAAGGACCGGGTTGCTCTCAACCCTAAACCTCGTCAAGCCGCTACAAAGGCCGGCTTAAATTTCACTAAAACAAAGCTCCACGAAGGGATGGGTAATACAAACGACCCGAGTCTCAACCACAAGCTTGGGAGCTCGCCGGGTAACGCCTAACCGTCTAGGGGATGAATCCCCAAGAGTAACAAACACAACAAGTACCGGCGATGAGAAAGAATCAAGTGCTCTTGAGATGAAGATGAAGCTCAACGATTTTCTCCTCAATCTTCTCACAAATCCACCAAGGATTGGAGTGGGGAATCAAACTTGAAGAAGAGGAGAGCTTGAGTGAGTTTGGGAGTGTTTTTGAGAGTGTGGGAGGTGCCAACCGGCCAAAAGTGGACGAGGTCCACTTTTATAGCCGGGGCATCAAAAGAGCCGTTGGCTCGGATCCGAGTCGGACAAAGTCCGACTCCTAGGGTTTCGAAAGGTGGTTTTGGCTCGGAGTCCGAGTGATAAATCCGACATAACTCGGATATGTCCGAGTGTATTGGGGAGTCGGATATGTCCGACGGAGTCGGTTTCAATTGTGTGCCACGGTTACGGAGTCCGACTCTCTGTCCGATCGAGTCGGATAAGTCCGAGTCTATGTGTATTTTCTTTGGCTAGCTCTCTGGAGTCCGAGTCCAAAATCCGAGTGAGTCGGATATGTCCGACTACATATGTTATTTTGTGTTTTGGAAAGAGTTTTGAGCACTTTCATTTTTCACACCTCACACTTGTGTGTCCCTCTTGATAGTACGGTGTTTCCTAAACTCAAGACATAAATAAAAGACTTCATAGCTTGATCTTGAGCATGAGTGATCCATTTTTCAAATCTTGTACATATGAGTGAATATGGCCACTTCCTTTTTGTGTTTCTTTGCTCTCAATTGTATTTTGTATAAGCACTGCGCACAAGCTCATTTGAAACATTAGTCCTTTTTAATTGTATTGACGTTAATCACTCAAAACCATAATTGGGGGCCTAGATGCACTTTCAATCTCTCCCTTTTTGGTGATTGATGACAATACAACTAAAATTCACAATTAAGTATAAGAAGAGCTGAAACAAGAGAGCAAATAGACGGGAGCTCCCCTAAATGTGTGCATGAGTTGAATTCAATTTTGGTCATTCCAAACCAAAAACACATTTTGAGAGGAAAGAACAAGAGAGCTCCCCTATTTCCATGCATTTCATCCACAAGTCATATAAATAAGAAAAGCGACAACAATGCATATGACATGTGAATCACATAAATGCAACTAGAAACTACACAAATAACATTACACCATCCATCATCCATAGAGCATAATTTATCACATGAATAATTAAAATGAGTTATTACAAATAGAAAGCACGCCACATAGTTCACCACGATTACAACTAAAGCGAAGCAACATGTCCATAAGTAAAACAAGATACAAGAGCAACTCTCACTTGCTCTACTCACAAAGGAAACAAAATAAAAACAGGAATTTTACTTCTCCCCCTTTGGCATCAAAACACCAAAAAGGAGGAGAGGAGCCTACTCATCATCGCCCCAATCCTCGTCATCATCGTCGTCCTCATCCTCTTCTTCTTCTTCTTCCACAGACGAGGCCCTTGCCTTTGGGATCCTCGGCCTCCTCCTCTTCTTCCTCTTCTTCTTCCTCGGAAGCTGCTGCCACGGACTCATCCTCCTCATAGTGAAACCAAGTGTGAGTGGAGGTACCGGTGCTAGGGCCGGTGGGAGGCTGTGGTGAAGGCGGGACTCGAAGAGAAAGGTGATGGTGGAAAGTAGCCAAAGTAGAGAGACTCATCCGGGGTGAATGAGTCCCAAGGATACTCAACTGGAGGAGGAGCAGTGCAGGGCTCTGGAGAGGGAACTCTAGGAGTAGTGATCCGAAGATGATCAAGAATAATCTTCCGCCTCGCCTTTATCACATCATGATCCTGCTTGAGGTCGTCCATCTTGGCATCAATCCGCTGGAACATGCCGAAAAGACCCTTAAGCATCTTGAATAGTCCACTCTTGCTTTTCGTGCTAGGACCACGACCACGGGCCCTGTCCGGACGAGGAGCCGTGCTTGGAGGCCGGGAGGAGCAGCACTACTAGAGGCGGGAGCAGTGGAGGTATAGCTCGAGAGGGAGTCTTAGGAGCATTGGTCGGCATCCTAGGGTCGAAGGGGTTTGTGCTTGCAGTCCTTGTGGAAAGTCTTCTTGGAGATCCTCTCAATCATGCACATCACAAAAGGTGCATACACACAAGCACGTCCGGCGTCCACGGAGTCGTGCCACATCTCACCGAAGATAAAGTCCCACACATTGAATTTCCTCCGAGTGGGCAAGATATGAAATAGATCCTTGGCATATGATGCAGCATGATCTGCATTTCCGCCCCTAGGAGAGAGAGTGAGGCGAAGCATCCTGTGCAAGACCACATAAAGAGGCTTGAGACCGTGAGCAAAAGGTGGCTTGCACATGTCCTCATCCTCATACATGTACCTCATGAGCTCGGGGTTGAGAGAATCCGAATCATGCAAGCAAAGATCCCTGTTCATAGTGTCCCTCAATCCAAGAATATTTGTAAACCTAGAGAAAGTGCAAGAGAGCTTCTCTCCATCGAGTCATCCACCAAAACCTGTTTGAGTTCTTGTCAAAGTACACAGTGGAGAAAAACCGACATACTATCTCTTGGTTCCAGTCATACTTGAAACTCATGATCTCCTTGAGCCCGTGAAACTCACACATAGCAATAACTTCATCAAACAAAGCCGTGCGCCTGCTTGACATGTAATCCCAATCTATGTACTTGCATGGGCACTCGTGGGCTTGACCTTGCTCCTATAAGCACACATGTACCGATCCGTGTGAAAATGAGACAAAAAATGGTTGTCAAGAGACTCCCGTTCCATGTCAAACCAGTTCACTTCTCTTGCCTCGGTTGCCGCCGACTCGGCCCCTTTGACATAATCGATCATGGCTCCGCCAAGTCCGGGATGGACCACCACATCCCTCATCTCCCTTCGGATCTCGGTGGGTTCCTCTTCCTCCCTTGCCTCAACAATGGGAAGATTGATGGTTCTACTCCTTTTCTCTCCGAGCAATCTTTGTCCTCTTTTCCGGATGGGGGTTGGCGGAGGAACGACCCATGCCGACAAGAGATAAACAAGGAATGGTATGAGATGAATAGCATAGATATTTGAGTTTGGATAGACATAATGCACAATTTCAAACTTTAGTGAGAATTCTGCTGGAGTCGGATATGTCCGACTGGGTCGGATAAAATCCGACTAGTCGAGAGGAGTCGGATATATCCGACTCACTCGGACATGTCCGACTACAACAGAGTTTTCACTAAAATCGCTATTCCGCATAGATCTACCGCACATTCCTAGCCATATTGCGTCTAGAGCATCTATAGCATCCTAGGAACAACATCTATGCAACAACTAGGCAGGGAAACACTAGAACTCCTAATCCATGGAAGTTGACTTTAAACCCTAGGTGAAAAGATGGGATTAGGGGAAAAACCTTGAAGCCAACAATGGAATCGGATAGAGTCCGAGTAGGAGAGACCTTTCCCCCACAAAGCTCTCCAAAACGCCGGTGGAGAAGGGAGATCGCCGGAGGGAAGCCTTGAGCCGTTGGGTGAGGAGAGAGAATGTGGGTGTTTGAATGAGAGAGTTGGGGTGAAGAGGTAAGTTGGATTCGGGCTTATAGGGTAAAAATCCCGTGGAGTCGGATATGTCCGACTCCTCGAGAACTGATCGGATAAATCCGGCTGGGTCGGATAAATCCGACTCGCAAAAGCTGTCTTGCTCCGGGAGCGAGAAAGATCCTTCACTTCTTTTCTCTCTTGATCTCAATTAAACTCAAGAACATGTACTAAAACTTCATTTGATGTAGTCAGCTGCAATCAATCACTCCAACAATGATTACATCCAAATCCGTATGATCCAAAGATCAAGAACCAAATGAATTTGAAGAACAAAACACACAAGATTTTTTTTTAAGAATTTTATTTTTCAAAAACAATTACTCTAATTCACAGCAGATATGCAAGTCTTCAAGCCACATTACTAGAATCAAGGATATTTAGCTCACTCCTTAAATAACGAAACGGCTTTCATCTAGTGGCTTGGTAAAAATATCGGCTAATTGTTCATCGGTTCTCACATGACTTACTTTAATATCCCCTTTGATAGAATGATCTCTCAAGAAGTGATGTCTAATGTCTATATGTTTTGTGCGCGAATGCTCAACGGGGTTATATGCTAGCTTTATGGCACTCTCGTTGTCACATAGGAGTGGAATGCGGTTCAACTTGTAACCGTAGTCCCTTAGAGTTTGTCGCATCCATAATAGTTGTGCACAACAACTACCGGCTGCCACATACTCCGCTTCGATCGTGGATAGAGCAACGGAGTTTTGTTTCTTGGATGACAATGACACTAGGGACCTACCCAAGAATTGGCAAGTCCCGGAGGTACTTTTTCTATCCACTTTGTCCCCGGCATAATCCGCATCGGAATAGCCTATTAGGTTGAACTTTGAACCCTTGGGGTACCAAAGCCCTAGGTTGGGTGTGTGTACCAAATATCTCAAGATTCTTTTAACGGCCACCATGTGGCACTCCATAGGAGCGGCTTGAAAACGTGCACACATACACACACTAAGCATGATATCGGGCCTAGATGCACAAAGATAAAGCAAAGAGCCGATCATAGAGCGAAAAACCTTTTGATCAACCGGCTTGTCTTTCTTGGTGAGGTCGAGATGGCCATTTGTTGCCATGGGCGTCTTGGCGGGCTTTGCCTTGTCCATGTCAAACTTCTTCAATATGTCTTGAGTGTACTTGGCTTGACATAGGAAGGTGCCCTCCTTGAGTTGCTTGACTTGAAATCCTAGAAAGAATGTCAACTCTCCCATCATAGACATCTCGAACCTCTTTGTCATTATCTTGCTAAAATCGTCACAAAATATTTGATTAGTAGAACCAAATATTATGTCATCGACATAAATTTGGCACACAAATATATCATAGTCAAAACGCTTAGTCAAGAGGGTTGCATCGGCCTTGCCCATTTCAAAACCCTTTTTCAAGAGGAAATCCCTAAGGCATTCATACCATGCTCTTGGTGCTTGTTTAAGCCCATAGTGCGCCTTATGGAGTTTGTACACGTGGTTAGGATACTTGGGATCTTCAAAGCCCGATGGTTGCTCCACGTACACTTCTTCCTTGATTGGTCCGTTGAGGAAAGCACTCTTCACGTCCATTTGATACAACTTGAAGTTGTGGTGAGTGGCAAAGGCAAGTAGTATTCTTATTGATTCAAGCCTTGCCACGGGGGCATAGGTTTCATCAAAATCCAATCCTTCTACTTGTGAATATCCTTTTGCCACCAATCTTGCTTTATTCCTTGTTACAACACCGTCTTCATTTTGCTTATTGCGGAACACCCACTTGGTGCCCACGACATTCTTGCCTCTCGGTCTTTCTTTTAATATCCAAACTTCATTTCTTGTGAAGTTGTTCAATTCTTCTTGCATGGCCATCACCCAATCCGAGTCCTCGAGTGCTTCTTCTACTCTAAATGGCTCCAAAGAAGAGACAAAAGAGTAATGTTCACAAAAATTACAAACACGAGAACGAGTGATTACCCCTTTTCTATGTCTCCAAGAATTTGTTCCACGGGGTGATCACGTTGCACGCTTTGGTGCACTCTTGGGTGTGGTGGATGTGAGTTTGTTTGACCGCCGTTTTGTTCAACCTCTTGATCATGCGATGTGGGTTCATCATCTTTTGCTTGAGCATGATCTTCATTACCAACTTCTTGATCTTGATCGACTTGATCATGATTAGTGCATTGTTGGTCTTGACTTGAGCGAGGAGGTTGATCTTGATTACTTTGTGGTTCTTACGGTCTCACATCACCAAGTGTCATTCTCTTGATTGCTTGCCTAGGACCCTCAATATCTGCATTGTTAATAACAACTTGCTCCCCTTGAGAGCCGTTAGATTCATCAAACGTCACGTCCCGTGTAACTTCAACACAACCGGTGGTTTTGTTGAAGACACGATAGGCGTGACAATTTGAACCATACCCAAGCAAGAAACCTTCATCAACCTTAGGGGAGAACTTCGAGGTCTTGGGTTTCTTATTGAGCATGAAGCATTTGCTCCCAAAAACTCGAAAGTACGAGATGTTAGGCTTTTTACCGGTTAGTAGCTCGTACGGTGTTTTCCTCAAGAGTCGATGAAGATACAATCGGTTTGAGGCATGACATGCGGTGTTGATTGCTTCGGCCCAAAAACGGTCGGAGGTCTTGTATTCATCAAGCATGGTTCTTGCCATCTCTATGAGTGTGCGGTTCTTTCTTTCGGCCACCCCATTTTGTTGAGGTGTGTAGGGTGCCGAAAACTCATGCTTGATGCCCTCCTCATCAAGGTACTCTTCAACTTGAGTGTTCTTGAACTCGGTACCATTGTCACTCCTTATGGCCTTGATCTTCACTTCAAATTCATTTTGTGCTCTTTTTAAGAATGTCTTGAGTACATCCTTTACTTCACCTTTATCACACAAAAAGAATACCCACGTGAAGCGAGAATAATCATCAACAATAACAAGTCCATATTTGTTACCGTCGATGCTAATGTAGGCAATGGGACCGAAGAGGTCCATGTGAAGCATTTCCAATGGCCTTGTGATTGTCACTATGTTCTTGGATGGATGTGGTGCTCCAACTTGTTTTCCGGCTTGACATGCACTCGCAAATTTTATTTTTCTCAAAGCAAACATCCGTTAGTCCAAGAATGTGACCGCCCTTTTGGAGTTTGTGAAGATTTCTCATACCGACATGGGCTAGTCGTCTATGCCACAACCATTCCATGTCGGACTTTGCAACTAAGCATGTGTCAAGTTTTGCTTTATCCGCGGTGAAATCCACAACATAAAGCTTTCCTTTGAGCACACCCTCAAAAGCAATCGAGCCATCACTTCTCCTTGAGACAATCACACCCTTGTCGTTGAACAAGCAATTGTAGCCCATTCCACAAAGTTGTGAGATAGACAACAAATTGAAGTCAACGTTATCCACAAGCATAACTTTCGAAAGAGAGTGCGGAAAAGTTAAAGGAATGTTACCATAACCCAACACATAGCCTTTTCCGTTGTCTCCAAAAGTGATGTACTCATTTCTTTCTTTGCTTGGCTCGAATGATTCGAACATTTTCTTGTCTCCGGTCATATGATTGGTGCATCCACTATCTACCACCCATGATGAACCACCGGAGGAGTATTCCTACAAAACAATTTATGCTTTGTTTTTAGGTACCCAAATTTGCTTGGGTCCTCTCACATTAGTAACAAGTGTCTTGGGCACCCACACGCAAGATTTGTGAGTCTTGTTGCGTGGCCCAACATATTTTGCATAGACATGACCATGCTTGTTTTTCATTAGCACATAGGTCGCATTAAAATCATAAAAGAGAGCATAAGAGGGGTTAGGCACATTTGTACGCAAATCACAAATAAGAGAAGATTTGTTAGTGTTCTTGATTTACTTCTCCGTCTTGACTTGCTTCTTTTGGTGTCCACTCTCCTTGATGAACTTGATGAATTCGGTGCCGTTTTTGTTGATTCTTGCATTGTGTTTGTCGCCTTGCTTGTACCCAATGCCATCCTTCACATGTGGCCGTCTCACATTGGTGTATGCTCCCCTTGCATACTCGGCCTTGGCATCATCAACGGCCTTCATCTTCTTTTATGCTTGTTGTTGAAGCTCTTGCACTTGTTTCTTCAAGTCGCCAATGGTCTTGATGTTTCTTGTACAAGCTTCACCATCAATCTTGTTGCACCTAGTACACTCATTGATAGATGGGGGCAAGACGAAGATTGGGAGGAAGTAGTGTTACACTTAATTTCCTCAAATTGCACTTTGAGAGAATTGTGATCCTTTTGCAAGTCATCACACTTCTCTTGAAGTGACACATTTGTGACTTTAAGTGTCTCACTTTCATTTTCAACCACTTTGAGAGACTTTACCAAGTCCTCATTCTTCTTCCTCTCAACTTCTAGGAGCTTCTCAAGTTCAAGCACCCTTTGCTTCTCTTGAACAAGCATTTCCTCTTGTTTCTCAAGAAGCTCCTCTTGCCTCTCCTTGGTCTCCTTTTCCTCGCTCAATGATATCCAACAAATCAAACATGTTAGGAATTTGAGAGTTTCCATTAGCATTTACCTTAGAGCCCTTAGCCATCATGCACTTGTGTCCGGTATCATCTTCATCATCGGTCAAGCTTCCAAACAAGGAGGAGTTGGTCGATGTTAGCCCGATAGCAAGTGATGCAATGCCTCCCTTTTCTTCATCGGATTCCGACTCGGAGGAGGAAGATGATCCATCGGAGTTCCATTCTTGTCCAACGTGTGCTTCACCCCGACTGGTACTTTCTATGCTTCTTGTATTTCTTGTCACCCTTCTTGTTTTGCTTATTCTTGTAGTTCTCCGGACACTCCGCCATGAAATGACCTTTGTCTCCACAAATGTAGCATTTGTTTTTGGCTTTTCTTGATTTGCTCTTGTCTTGATCATTCTTCTTAAAGCTTCTTTTTGATATGAGCTTGTTGAATCTTTTCACAAAGAGAGCCATCTCATCATCACTCTCATTATCACTCTCCTCAATCACCTTCTTTTTCTTTTCTTGTTCGGCGTTGAGAGCCAAATCATTCTTGCTCCCACTACCTTTTTCTTTGTCTCTAAGCAAAGCATTGATTCTATTCCCTTGGTCAATTTGCTGTTTTTGGGAAAGCACATTTCCAATCACTTCATCGGTCGTGAAGTATCTAAAGCCATCTTTGTCTCTTATGTTGGACACAATATTGGCATCCCATGTTTGCAAGGCTTGTAGTCTGTCTTCTATTCACATCCAAGTCCAACACCTTCTCTCCAAGTGCTCTTCTCATGTTTACTATCCTCATCATCCTATCATGGGCTTCCCTTGGTCCTTCATCCGATCTCATGACAAAGTAGTTAAACTCTTCTCTAAGCCCTTCTAGCTTAGACTCCTTCACACTATCAATGCCCTCATGAACTAACTCAAGCTTCAACCAAATTTGATGGGCATCCTCCAATCCGGTTACCTTCTCATACTCGGCGGGACTAAGTGCGGATACAAGAGCACTAGCAGCCGCCACATTGCATCTTACATTGAACAAGTCTTGTGCGGTTGGCTTGCTTCTACATTCCCACAAGAAACCATGTTGAGTCACATTTATTACATTTTGATGCATTGAGTCCAAGTGTAGCAACATCTTTGTTTTCCAATGATCGAAGTATTGACCATCAAAATACGGTAGTCTTCCGGAGCCGGGTCCAATGTGTTCATCTCTTCCGTCATCATAGGTGTATGGCGTTTTGTTGTAACTTATCGGCAAAGCACTAGGTACATCTCCACCCTGGACAACCCCTTTTCCATTTCCATCTCTCGGCATCTCCGGTGCGGTCTCATGACCCCTTTCACCAGCCTACCTTAGGTGGTGCTTCACCACTACCACTACCACTAACGGTTGCATCTTTCTCATTTGCCATCTTTAATCTTCAAGCGGTGAGGCTTCAACGAAGATACCTGCTCCGATACCAATTGAAAGTCGCCTAGAGGGGGGTGAATAGGCGATAATCCCGAAAATCACTTAATGTAACAAATTAAATACGCAGGAAAGATTTGTCCGACTCAATGTCCGACTATAGTAGGATATGTCCGACTAAGGGCCAATATCCGACTAGAGTAGGACAAATCCGACTCCCTCGTGTGGAAAGGGGATCGGCAGCCAAGATGGACAAATCTGCGGAAATTAAACAACAAGCAAGCAACTAGTAATGCTAGAAAGCTAGAGCAACAAGCGGACAAGCAAGCAAGCCACCTATGCAAGTAGATCTAGGAATTTAAGCAAGAACACCCTAGGTCTTTAGCACACCAATTTGCAAGTAATAAGAGGGAAGACAAAGAGACACACGATTTTTCACCGAAGTTCGGCTCCACCAAGAAGCCTACGTCTCCGTTGAGGAGTCCACCAAGGACCGGGTTGCTCTCAACCCTAAACCTCGTCAAGCCGCCACAAAGGCCGGCTTAAATTTCACTAAAACAAAGCTCCACAAAGGGAGGGGCAATACAAACGACCCGAGTCTCAACCACAAGCTTGGGAGCTCGCCGGGTAACGCCTAACCGTCTAGGGGATGAATCCCCAAGAGTAACAAACACAACAAGTACCGGCGATGAGAAAGAATCAAGTGCTCTTGAGATGAAGATGAAGCTCAACGATTTTCTCCTCAATCTTCTCACAAATCCACCAAGGGTTGGAGTGGGGAATCAAACTTGAAGAAGAGGAGAGCTTGAGTGAGTTTAGGAGTGTTTTTGAGAGTGTGGGAGGTGCTAACCGGCCAAAAGTGGACGAGGTCCACTTTTATAGCCGGAGCATCAAAAAGAGCCGTTGGCTCAGATCCGACTCGGACTTTGTCCGAGTCCGACTCCTAGGGTTTCGAAAGGTGGTTTTGACTCCGGAGTCCGAGTGATAAATCCGACATAACTCGGATATGTCCGAGTGTATTGGGGAGTCGGATATGATCCGACGGAGTCGGACTATCCGAGTCTTAGGGTTTCAATTGTGTGCCACGGTTCGGAGTCCGACTCTCTGTCCGATCGAGTCGGATAAGTCCGAGTCTATGTGTATTTTCTTTGGCTAGCTCTCTCGGAGTCCGAGTCCAAAATCCGAGTGAGTCGGATATGTCCGACTACATATGTTATTTTGTGTTTTGGAAAGAGTTTTGAGCACTTTCATTTTTCACACCTCACACTTGTGCGTCCCTCTTGATAGTACGGTGTTTCCTAAACTCAAGACATAAATAAAAGACTTCATAGCTTGATCTTGAGCATGAGTGATCCATTTTTCAAATCTTGTACATATGAGTGAATATGGCCACTTCCTTTTTATGTTTCTTTGCTCTCAATTGTATTTTGTATAAGCATTGCGCACAAGCTCATTTGAAACATTAGTCATTTTTAATTGTATTGACGTCAATCACTCAAAACCATAATTGGGGGCCTAGATGCACTTTCAATTTGACAGGCCGACATTTTTCGGACAAACTCACAATACACCTGACCAATATGAGAAGATCCTCACTAAATTAATTGTGAACATTTATAATCAGAATAAAGGCCTACAAAGGTACTCAAAATTGTAGATAAAGGAAATAACTGGATATATGTATCTTTACAATACTGAACCTTCATCTCCACGGCATGCCGTTGTCAACCATTTGTTTTCAGTTTTGATCTGCATAGCAGTAAAAAGAACAACCATATGCTTGGAGCAACGGAAGACAAAATATGGTAAAATAAATATATTGGTCACAACGTTGCTCTACATTCAGAATAGCATGTTTTTTTTTCAGCAACAACTAGTCTCCCTCTTGGTTAACTAATAGCAGCGACGTCATTGTGGTTACCAATAATAAAAATATCAAATTAATACCTAGTCGCCCTTGGCAGAACTAATAAAAAGAAAAAGGGGGAATAAAAAATTCATAGCGTGCGTTCAAATCTTGTAGGATTAAGAGCAGAAAATGGAAATTAATACTTATAGCGTACCACAAGAAAATGAAAAGCTTCACAAATCTTATATGCAGTGGCCATTAGACTATTCCTACTCACTAATGTGAGATGCTGTCAATTGTAGAATAACAAAAAAATAGAAGAGCACACAGAATTCATACCTATGCAACAGTTACTGGAGAAACCAACAGCTGCACCCCACCACTGGAAAGAAAAAAAACAAACGAGGAGAATTTCAATCTAGTTGTGAATTGTGATGCAACCAAAAGAAAACGAAAATATAAATCATAATTAAAAAGATTTAGGTCTGAAAAGGATGCACCCAAACTCAAGTACTCGCTAGCGATCGAAATCGTAGCATGGAGAAATTTTGGATGACGTGGCCGCCTAGGTCAGCCGAGTACTCTTTGAGGGGTAGAGGTTCTAATTCTAATATGATTCTCTAACATGTCACTTGCCTCTACTGAACAATTTTGTGTTACGATTTTGAGGGGTAGAGGATGAACAGAGAGGAGGTCGGGTGCGGCGGCAGAGGAGGGGAGGCAACGCGGCAACGTTTCGGAGAAAGAGAGTACGACGCAGGAAAACGCGGACCGCTCATCGCAAATGTGTGTTAACCAAACTCAAGTACTCGCTAGCGATCAAAATCGTAGCACGGAGAAAATTTGGATGACGAGGTTCTAATCTCTATCTCTACTCCTTAATATCTACTCCTTAATAAGTTTGATGAAAACGTCCATACAATTCACCCGTACGCCCACGTTCCAACATAGGTCCGAAGCGATCCGTTGTTTTCTTTTCCGCTTCATAGTCATCGTATATTTTTGTTAAGAGTTTGTTGTCGAGTCTGAGCTTCAATCCGCAACGCAGACAACTTCATCCTCTCGTGCGTACACCTAGCAAAACGGATGTGCATCGATCTCTTCTCTATGCTGGTATTTTTTCCATCTCGATTTGTGATTGTTTGGTAGCCGCCGCTGATCGTTGTGCTCCATATGGCTTGGAGCTTAGAGCTCCTCTTGGATTCGGATGGCGAATGGAATGTGGATAAGGCAAAGGAAATTCCGTTTTGCTGTTTTCAGAGCATTGGTGTTCAATCTATGCTCCATCTGAGCTAGAATGATGACAGCCATGGCTGACCAGTTCGAGATTTGAGAGGTTGAAGACGATTCGTTTCCTGATATTAAATTGGGGTGCATGGGCCCTAGAACCAATCGCAGCCCATCTCACACCTTACGTTGCCATATACTTCTTTTATTTTAATGCAGCTACATATATATTGGTCAATTTAATTATAATATTCTTTTCTGAGGAATCTAAAATCACCCAACCATCTACACCTGATTAAAAAAGGGGAAATCTATTTGGGATTACAGTCAGTTTTTTCTGCAACCTATGGTAGTGTGCACACGTAATCAACTTTGAGTATAAAAATTGACTAAACTTAGTTCTGTCTTGCACATGCATGCAGTTGTTTTTCTAAAAAAAGTAGATGCATGCAGTTTTTATTACTTGAAATCTTTGCACGGATCCATGTTTTATTCATTATTATAAAACTAAAAGTACTGCTGTTTGAAGAATGTATTCATTATAAAACTAAAAGTACTTCTGTTTAAGAATGCAAGTAAAATAGAAAAATGGCCATGCCATCAATATATATTGTATGCATTTTATTGTAATATTTAAAAAATCCGTTGCTACGCACGGGCGTTCAAAATGTTCATGCCCACAAAATTCTCTACGCCCCATAAAATTCTGTATGCCCCATAGATGAATCCGTCGTGGACGCCTAAATCCTGAAGGAAAATAAAATCATCTCTGTTTCATACATATGCAAGACTCCGAATCTAAACCCCATATGAGACTCTTGACGGTAAACAAAATTGTAGGTGCCTCTCTATTCCTCAACCTAAGGCCACCTATGGAAAAAAATTCAGCTTTAAGAAAAATGATAAATCAATTTGTTCAATCACCTATTATCAATTTTGGTGGATGGAAAAACAATACGTTATAGTCATTTCTCATAGGTTACCATGTCATTTATGATATTTTTTTAGCTCTTGCTAAACGTTCAAGCAATTATCTACCAAATATTATATGCATGTCTATAATTTTTTGTATTTTATTAATACCCGTAGCGAAGCATGGGTATTTTGCTAGTTCTAATATAAGTGATTGATTCTCTAACATGTCACCTGCCTCTACTGAACAATT
>JAUNZO010005192.1:0-42195 GCA_031894775.1 Chloris gayana
TGTTGACGGTCGTTACGGACCAATTTCGACCGTCAATTAGTCAAATAAATGAGAAGGACTAGGCATGTCTTACACGCATTTTACTTAGAAATAACCTAGTTCCACTTGTACCTCTAGATTTTTAGTGTGCAGGTGGATAATGATGAATTCCGAGGCCACGAGGCGACAAATCAACACTTTTACAAAACTTCCACTTCGCCGCGGGAATCAACTCCAAGATAAAAGGCCAATGACCACGAAATCCAACACAAAGAAGGCCACAAGCACGCTGGATCAAAGACCAACATCCGGTGGGGAGCCAGCCACAAAGCCCGGCCGGGAGGGGCCGGGACCAGTTCGGCCGAACCCACCGAGGGTGGTTCGGCCGAACCGGTGCCTGGTGGCCCCCACCGGCCCACTTTTCTCAGCGGTTTGCCCACCGCCTCTGGAGGTCGGTTCCACACGCATTAAATGCCACCGACCTACGAAACCGCCTCCGGAGCCGACCTTTCAAGCCTATATAAGGAGGGATACCCCCCCCTCCTTACACACACACAACAACACAAGGATCATTCTCTCCTCACACTAGAAGTTTAGAGGCTTTCTAGGTAGTGCTAGGCTTAGTAGTGGGCTGCCTCATTGCTCCCAAGGTCTTGTGGAGAATTGGGTATAGCTCTTGTATCCTCTCTTTGTAAGACTTGATCTTTTATATATGGAATACTTTCGTTTATATCCTTGTCATGAGCTTGACGGAGTAGTCATGATCTTGCTTGATCGTTCATCGTTCGTTCATATGAGTTCATCGTTCGTTCTTCGTTCTTCATTAATAGAAGATGAACACATATCGAATGTTCTTCGTTCGTTCATACTTGATCATCGATTACTCTTGATCTTACTTGGTTGATTGCCGTTCGTCGCTCATTCTTGAGCGACGAGCATACTGCATGACTTAGTGCTAGCTTTGATCCTTTCGTCGGCTTATGCTAGTTAGACTAGTGTTCTTATGAATAGGCTTCGGGTTCATCGTCCACTAAGAGTGCTCTAGATTTACCACCATGTCGTCCGTAGGGTTGGGGTGCCTCGAGGGATCTAGAGTTGTGGTTAGTGACGCCGGCATGGTGCTGGGGTTATCTACCCACCTTTGAATGTGCTTCGTGTCCCACGGTTTGTAGAGGTAGGTGACAAGAAGTGACAGCCTTGTCATCCAAAGTAATCCTCCACGTTCGGGCATGGCATAGGAGTCTAAAAGGCCGGAGTCGCGAGGCGGACCTCGCGTAAGACGGATCTCCCGATGATGCCTAGGCATTAGACGCTTGCTTGCGCTTGCATGATCTTGGATGTTAGGTAGAAGCTGCGCACTCATATGAATGTTGTATCATTAGGAGTAGTGGTCGCTAGTCTAGTTTAGCTTTATCTAGGATTGCCTCTATCCCTTTTATTAGAGAATGCATTGCCTTGGTGTGTGTCACACTATCCTCAATTTATTGCTCCTAACCCCTCGCATTGGAATGTGATTACTTCATCACTCTTTTGTAACACCATGAGCATAAGTACTCTTATCAACCATGTCTTCCTTTGGGAAAATATAAATACGATACCCTTGAATACTCTCGGGTGAAATGCTACAACGGGTTATCCGTCCGCTTGCGGATATTCATGACCCACCTTATAATACATATCTAGTACTTGTCTTGGATGTGGATTATTTGGTTAAATAGTGCAAGTGACTTAAACCCTTGGCTCTCCAGCGGTCACGTGTTTCTTTCCGCGTGACCTTAAGAGATGCCAACAAGCATTTCTGGCGCCGTTGCCGGGGAAGACATTGGTTAATAAGAATACAATGAATGTTCATGATTACACTTGATGATGATTTAATCATTACCTTTGCGAGGCTAACCTTGATACTGTTTTCTCTTCAATGTGAAAACGAGGATAGTGCATGCGTGGATTCAACTTGCCGAAAAACTTCGTTGATAATCCCGGAGTCTCTTGCGAGAAAGACTCGACCTCGCGTCGTTGTCTCTCCTCAAGAACCCACGACAAGCGAGCCCGCATCTTCCGCACCATCAACCTCAACACTCATGGCTGAAAGGACCCTTCGTGACTACTCTGCGCCCTCCGTCGCCAATGTGCCCATTGGGCCCAAGCGTCGGCAGCTGGTGCCGCAGGACTTGACATCAAGTCCAGCCTCATCACTATGGTGCAAGCCATTCCCTTTTGTGGAAAGGCCTCCGAGGGACGCCAACTCTCATCTCCAACGGTTCCTGGAGATATGCAACACATCAGCCACGGCCGGAGTCAGCCAAGATGCTATCGGACTTCGCTGTTTCCCCTATCCCTCCTTGGGAAGGCGAAACAGTGGTTTTATGCCAATCGTGCAAGCATTGACACTTGGGACAAATGTTCCACGGCGTTCCTCGCCAAGTTTTTCCCGATGGGTAAAACCAATGCCCTTCGTGGAAGAATTGCAAGTTTCCGACCAAGCGACAAATGAATCCATGCCCGAGGCATGGGAAGGCTTCAAGAATACATTCTAGCCTGCCCTCACCATGGGATGGAGGAATGGCTCATTCTTCAACACTTCTACAACGGGTTGACACCAACAACCCGTGGACATATGGATGCCGTCTGCTGGAGGAGCCTTCTTCTCCAAAACCGTTGCCCAAGCAAAAGAACTCATAGAGAAGATGGTCTCCAATCAAGGGTGGAGGCGATGATCGACTCCAAACACGCTCAAGAGGCGTACACCTGTCAAGGAGGTGGACATGCTTTGTCCGCCAAGGTTGACCTCCTCATAAAACGCTTGGATGAACACAACGCAAATGGTGGTGTTCATGCATTGGACTCACACATGACGTGTGAGGAATGCGAGAACACTCGGCCACATGGGGAAGGATTGCCCCCATACCCATGAAGAAGCATTCTACATGAACAACAACAACGGGTATCGTCCAAACGGAGGACAAGGGTACAACCAAAACCGACCATCATATCAAAGGAGGTAACAATTTTTACGGCTTTAACAATAATCAGCCTTCCTTGAAAGATTTGGTTTATGGCCAAGCTAAAATCAACGAATCTATCAACAAAAAGCTTGCTGCCAACGACAAAGTCTTAGAAAACATAAGCTGCACAAATAGAAGGTTTCTCCTCTGCTTTCAAAAATCAGGTGAGCTTTAATAAAATGATTGAAACCCAAGTTGCTCAGCTAGCTGCTCTTATTCCTGGTTCTAATTCTGGGAAGATCCGGGGCAACCCGAGTCTTCTTTGGAAAATGTTAATGCGGTTACCACGGGGAGGAAAATCCACTCGGGATCCGCCATATCCTAACCATGCAGCAAAGAAGAACGAGGAACGAACCGGAGGAGGAAAGCCCTTCTACTACCAAAGAAAAAGAAGAAGAACCGAAGCCAAGTGACGGGAAGAATGGAATTGAATTTCAAGACACAAGCTTCTTGCCATTCCCTCACGAAACGAGGAAGCCAAAGGAGGATGAACAATTTGCTCGATTCGTCGAGACCATCCGAAGGATTCATGTCAACGTGCCATTGTTGGACATGGTGCAGGTGCCCACATATGCACGTTACCTTAAAGACATCCTCAACAACAAGAGACCATTACCCAACGAGGAAATGGTCAAGCTCCTGAAGGAGTGTAGCGCAGCTATACTCAATCGGCTTCGAGAAAAGAAGAAGGACCCTGGCTGCCCCACAATATCATGTTCCATTGGGGCACACCACTTCGACCAAGCCTTATGTGATCTTGGGGCAAGCGTCGGCGTGATGCCCAAAGAAGTCTTTGATCGTTTGAGCTACACAACCTTGACTCCTACACCAATGAGGTTGCAATTGGCGGACTCTTCGGTCCGCTACCCCGCGGGAATAGCCGAAGACGTGCCGGTAAAAATTCGAGGCAACTTCATACCGGTGGACTTTGTGGTGCTTGAGATGGATATTGACAAGAACACGCCCCTCATTTTGGGACGTCCCTTCCTCGGTACCGCAAACGCCCAAATTGATGTTGGGAATGGAGAAATCCGATTCCACATCAATGGGAAGGAGGAAAAGTTTGAGTTTCAACCAAGAAAAGAACAATGCTCAATGATCAAGATCAAGTATGGGCCAAATCCCTCAAACATCCGTGAAGTTGAAGTGACGCCAAGAAAGACGGATAGTCTCATCGCCTTTTGGAAGCAACTTGACAAAATTGAGAATCCGTCATGGTACCAACCCAAGAAGCACTGCAACGGCAAGGCCGGGATTATGGGCCAAGAAGCCGGTCCTTCAAGACACAAAGCCACCTACATCAACAAAGACCAACCAAGTGTGGCAAGTGAAGAAGGTGCAGCCATCTTCATCCTCCTCTCCGGGGAAAGGGCACGCACCACAAGGATGAAAAGAAATGGAGAAGTCCTCGCTCGCCGGACTTAAAATGGCGAAGCCCTGGCCGACAGGGATAAATCGGCATTATCTTTCGATTTCTTTTTGATTTTGTTTTCCACCACATGCATTTAAAAATAAAAAAAATAAATAATAATAATAATAAAAACCTCCCTGCATACTCTATTTTATCACAAGAAAATTTTCATTTCATTTATTTGGATTTTCCGCCAGACATATTCGATTTTTTTTCACTCACCATGCATATAAAATTTGAAAACCAAAATCCTTTTACGTCCAAATTTTCCTACTTTTGTTTGAAACTTTTGGACAACCCTTGTATCCTTATACAAAACCCAAAAACAATTTTGCATGTTGGAATTTTCTCCAACACTTTTTCTCGAGATTTGATTTTTCGAATAAAGTTGAATTTGAGGCAACTTTCTTTGGATTTCTTATTGAGCAAATATTTACGAGGAATATCCGGACGTAGCAACCATGGTCAATGATCATTTGGCCGTTGGGGGCTATGGGCCAAAAGGGGAGCAAGAGGGACCCACAGCAGGCCGGCCGAACCCACCTCCTTGGTTCGGCCGAACTGCTATGACCGTTGCTCGGTCTGTCTTTTTTTCCCAACGGTCATATGCCCCTTCTAACGTTCAAAAACGGCTACTTCGTGAGCTATAAGTAGAGGTGGCCGGGCCAGAACTCTCTCCCCCTCTCACACTATCATTTCCACTCCTCACTCACTTCATTCTCATTGCTCTCAAGTTTTCCATTGCCCTCACTTGCTCATTGCCTAAAAGTTCTGCAGAAATCTTTTGTTCTTGGTGTGCTTTCTAGTTTTTGGTTTGATTTGTTTTTGTTTGGTTTTCTCGAGTTGCGATTTCTTGCTCACATGAACAACCGACGGTGTCGCCAATTTGATTTTCCCTCACATAACCCGTTCGGAGTTGTTGTTCTTGTGTTCTTGCTCTCTTTGTGTGCAGCCATGACCGGTGCCAAGAAGCTGTTCGGGTCGATCAAGAGGTCCTTGAGCTCACGCTCAAGTTCAAGCTCTTCACGTCGAAGCACCCGCGCACGCCCCGTAGTCGAGTCACCGCCAAGTTCACCACCACAAGTCGAGGAAGAAGGGCAAGAGGGCAACATCGAGCATCGTCTCCTCACCGACACCGACCTCGACTTAGTGGGCGAGTACGAGACGCACACCTACACGCTTCTCCAACACCGCCTCTTTGCTCCTACGCGAGCATTTGACACGGAGCTGCTGCACAAAATAGGTATGGATGCTGAATTTGCTCAAGTATTTAAAGCCTTAGGGTGGACAGATTTTGCTAGTGTAGATGAGCCGGGTTCCCGCTTGCTTACACTTCAGTTTTTATGCACCCTACGAACGGTAGATGAAGGAATTTCTTTTCGGTTTTCCGTGAATCCTACCGTTTGACTTGGAAAGAACTTAGCACTCTTCTTGGCTTTAATACTCGCTGCAATACCGACTTGGATGGTGCCCTTCCTCAGTTTTCAAAGCATGCTTTTTGGGAGAGGATTACGGGTCTTCCTAGTTGCGTGCGACCTAGAACTAATCACATCCATCATCCTACCTTGCGTTTTATGCACATGTGGATTGCTATCACTCTTTTTCCAAGGAGTGATATTCGGATTGTGCGCGAGGATGAGCTAAAAATTCTTTTTGCTGCGGTTGATAAAATTAAGATTGCTCCCGTGAAAGCCATGATTCGCCAATGGATAGAAAATCTTGGGACGATAGGACCAATTGAATGTACCTCTTTAGTGACACGAATTGCCATGCGGGTGGGAGCTTTACATGATGCTAATGTTGAATATCTTGCTACACCTCGCTCTCTTATAAATAAAGATTATCTTATTCATGGTCACTCTCTTAAGAATGGTCCGAACGATTCCCTCATATATTATTTTGTGGGATATACAAACGAGTTTCGGTTACCTAACCCGGACCTTCGTTTGTATACTCTCAAAAATCTAACCATTGAGCTCCAAGAAGCGGAGGCGGTCTCGCAGGAGTGTATCTTCTCGCAGGGGGCGCACAGATCGGAACAGCCATCTACCTCCGAGATGCCCACACCGCAGCCCACGGCTCATGGCGGGCCGGGGTACAGCCACCCCGGGCTTTCTCCCGGTGGGTACCCAGCCCCGCCACCTCACATGGCCGGGGGATCGGCGTGGCAAACTCCGGGATATGGCCCGGGGCTGTTTTCTCCACAACAACAATGGGAGGAACACTCCACCGACTCCGGATCAGCCCAAGGCTACAACTTTGAGCAGGAGATGAACAACCTCTCCTCACAAATGGGAAGACTCCAAACCACGGCGGAAGACACCGAGTATGCGCTCAACCAACACATCTTGCAAACTCGTCAATGGCAAGAGCGCACCGACACCCAGCTCACCGCCCTCACCAACATGACGGAGCAACAACGAGCCGATCTTTTGGCTTACTTCCGTCACATGGGGTTCATTCCACCAAACCCATGAGCAAGAACAAGCTTGGGGGGGGGCAGCACCCCTCGCTAAGGTATCATGTATCGCAACTTGTATCCTTTATTGTCTCCTGTTTTTGCTTGTTCTTGCCTCTCATATGAAAAACAAAATAAAAATGATAAAACTAAAAAGAACAAAAAGAAGTAGCTTAGTTTCCTTTTATGCGCTGCAAGTATGTTGCTAGTCTTTCTATGTTGAGATGATGAATAGTTGCTCTGTTTTATTTCTCTCATGTGCCTAGTTTATAATTTAGAACTCTCCTAGTTTTGAGTTTGTTGGCTGGCAAAACTTGCTTAGAACCTGAAACTTGTGGGCTGCACATGCTTGAGCTGCACCTAAGTTGTTGTGAGATGATGATATGGTAAAAAGAGCTGCTATGATCTTGTCCTAAGTTGAACTTGAAATCTCCGGAATTTTGTTCCCAAAAATTGCGAAATCTATAAGTTCCCAAGTGATGATAAATTCCTACCAAAGCCATATGCAAATTTCCTTTGAAAACCTTACTCATTTGCTACTTGTTACTTCATTGAGCTTTATCAAAATTGTGTGACCCTAGTGAGATGCTTTTCATACTCTCATGATCAAGATCACGTACACATTCCACCTCATATGCTACACTTCTACACCGGAAGTTAGCAACATGTCATGCCATCCACCAAAATAAAGACACTCCTCACATTTTATCACCTCTCTTAAAATATCAAAAGAAGGCATGGCTATGCAAAAGAAAAAGAAAATAAGGCTCACAAAAGATGAGCATGAGAAAAAAGAAAAAAAAAAAAAAAAAGGCTGCTCTCATTTCGAGCATGGAAAAAGAAAGAAGAAAAGATAGCCATGCCCAAAATCCAAAATAAAAAGAGGTGAAACAAAAAGAGGAGTAGTCACATACACCACCACCATCATTTTCACACTTGCACATCTTGATCTACGATTGTATGACTTGCTATCTCCATGGATCCACTCTTTTGGTTTTGCAAAATATGAATGCAAGTATGCCTCATTTCATATCCTACCTTGAGCTCCACAAAAGCCTATTAGATGTAGGATGAGGCAATACACATGCCTTGGTGAGGAATACAAACACCACTAGAGCGATTCGAGAGTATCACTTGTGGAACGTGGTTTTACTTGAAAAAAAATCCTTTGAAAACTTCCGGAGAATAAAAAGCAAGACAAGGGAAGAGAAAATAAATGCTCTATACACCGTTCTCTCTCTCAACCGCCCAAGGTAAAGTGAAAAGCACAAAGCCCCATGAGGACTAAGGGGAAGGGTGAGTTACCATTGCCAACTTATTCAACTCAAGGATGAGTATCTTTGTTATACACTTGGTACCTTTGAGAAGTAGGCATTATAGCAACTCCTGATCAACAACCTAAAGTTCTACTACTTGCTCGGGACGAGCAAGGGGTAAGCTTGGGGGGACTTGTTGACGGTCGTTACGACCAATTTCGACCAGTCAATTAGTCAAATAAATGAGAAGGACTAGGCATGTCTTACACGCATTTTACTTAGAAATAACCTAGTTCCACTTGTACCTCTAGATTTTTAGTGTGCAGGTGGATAATGATGAATTCCGGGCCCCGAGGCGACAAATCAACACTTTTACAAAACTTCCACTTCGCCGCGGGAATCAACTCCAAGATAAAAGGCCAATGACCACGAAATACAACACAAAGAAGGCCACAAGCACCTGGATCAAAGACCAACATCCGGTGGGGGAGCCAAGCTGCCAAAGCCCGACCCGGGAGGGGCCGGGACCGGTTCGGCCGAACCCACCGGGGTGGTTCGGCCGAACCGGTCTGGTGGCCCCCACAGCCCACTTTTCTCGGCGGTTTGCCCACCGCCTGCGGAGGTCGGTTCCACGCGCATTAAATGCCACCGACCTACGAAACCGCCTCCGGGAGCCGACCTTTCAAGCCTATATAAGGAGGGGTACCCCCCCCTCCTTAACACACACAACAACACAAGGATCATTCTCTCCTCACACTAGAAGTTTAGAGGCTTTCTAGGTAGTGCTAGGCTTAGTAGTGGGCTGCCTCATTGCTCCCAAGGTCTTGTGGAGAATTGGGTATAGCTCTTGTATCCTCTCTTTGTAAGACTTGATCTTTTATATATGGAATACTTTCGTTTATATCCTTGTCATGAGCTTGACAGAGTAGTCATGATCTTGCTTGATCGTTCATCGTTCGTTCATATGAGTTCATCGTTCGTTCTTCGTTCTTCATTAATAGAAGATGAACACATATCGAATGTTCTTCGTTCGTTCATACTTGATCATCGATTACTCTTGATCTTACTTGGTTGATTGCCGTTCGTCGCTCATTCTTGAGCGACGAACGCCTTTGCATGACTTAGTGCTAGCTTTGATCCTTTTCGTCTGGCTTATGCTAGTTAGACTAGTGTTCTTATGAATAGGCTTCGGGTTCATCGTCCCGCAAGGGTGCTCTAGATTTACCACCATGTCGATCCGTAGGGTTGGGGTGCCTCGAGGGATCTAGAGTTGTGGTTAGTGACGCCGGCATGGTGCTTGGGGTTATCTACCCACCTTTGAATGTGCTTCGTGTCCCACGGTTTGTAGAGGTAGGTGACAAGAAGTGACAGCCTTGTCATCCAAAGTAATCCTCCACGTTCGGGCATGGCATAGGAGTCTAAAAGGCCGGAGTCGCGAGGCGGACCTCGCGTGAGACGGATCTCCCGATGATGCCTAGGCATTAGACGCTTGCTTGCGCTTGCATGATCTTGGATGTTAGGTAGAAGCTGCGCACTCATATGAATGTTGTATCATTAGGAGTAGTGGTCTGCTAGTCTAGTTTAGCTTTATCTAGGATTGCCTCTATCCCTTTTATTAGAGAATGCATTGCCTTGGTGTGTGTCACACTATCCTCAATTTATTGCTCCTAACCCTGCATTGGAATGTGATTACTTCATCACTCTTTTGTAACACCATGAGCATAAGTACTCTTATCAACCATGTCTTCCTTTGGGAAAATATAAATACGATACCCTTGAATACTCTCGGGTGAAATGCTACAACGGGTTATCCGTCCGCTTGCGGATATTCATGACCCACCTTATAATACATATCTAGTACTTGTACTGGATGTGGATTATTTGGTTAAATAGTGCAAGTGACTTAAACCCTTGGCTCTCCCGCGGTCACGTGTTTCTTTCCGCGTGACCTTAAGAGATGCCAACATTGGGGTATTTGAAAAAAATTTAAAATTTAAATGTAGTTTAAACCCAACTAATTAAAACTCAATCATCCTCAACACAATTATGCCAATATTTTTGCATATCCTTGTAGAGGAGATCGAAACATGATTTTAGGACATTTTTCCCAAATTTTTAGGGTGGCACAATTCCCTAGAAAAATTCAAACAATGTTTAAAAACAACATCTCGTTCATGAATTTTTGTAAAATTTTACAAGAAAAATTTGAACTTTTGCCTATAACAAAAGTTGCTCATCATAATACACTAAACCCCCACAAATTTTGGTTTGCAAAAATACCAAGCGAATTAATTCCTGTGGACAAAAACAAAATAAACACTCGATGGCAAAACCGTAAATAAGTAGGAACCTTCTTAGAACAGGGAATGGCACGGTGGCCGGGGCCATCGCCGGCGGCAGCTCGCGCGGCGCCCATGCCGGTTAGGCGCCGTACCGTCCTTGCTCCCTGTGCCATCCCCACGCGTCGGCCATCGTCTCCTCCCTTCGAACGGAAGCAATCGTCCACGGCCGTCGATGGCGACCGCCATTTTTCGCCATGGCCGCCGCCCCTAGGTCTTCCTCGTGAGTCGCCCCTCTTCACTCGCAGCCTCTCCCATTCGTGCGCACGCGTCTCGCAAAACTCTCGCGCAGCTCCAGCCCTCGTTCCCAGCCCCGCCCCTCCCTCTACACCCTCAATTTCACAAAGGATCGAAAACAAGCTTACGGTACCCTACTTCTCCGACGAGCTCGATTGGAGCCGCCTCGGGTGAGCTCACGAGCTGATGGGTCCTCTAGGAGGTGGCCAAGCTCCTTTCTAACCTTCTCCTTTATTCCCAGGTCGAGCCAAGCTCGGGCGGTGCCGGATTCTCCTTTCTTCCCCGCCGTCGGTCCACCGGACCCCGTCAACCCGTCGACGCCGCCCGCCTCTAGAGCCTCTCCGCCTGCACCCACCCCACACCGCGCATCTGCACACGCAGGTGATGCTCTCAGCCATTGCCACTCCTCCTTCCGTGCGGTGGTGAGCACGAGCCACCACGCCGGACTCTCCCCTATTCGCCTTCGCCGCCGCGAGCTAGTCTCCGGTCCTCATCCGCCATTCCCCGCCCCTCCACTCGACTCGCGAGTTGAATCCATGCACAGGCGACCAAGCCTGGCCCATGCGACATCCTCTAGTGTGCCGCCGGCGAGCACCGCCGCGCCGTCTCCGACGAGCTTTCCCCGCGCGCCAACACTTAGAAATTTTTGAATCGCGCTGGCAAGAGTAAAAATTGTTTACTTCAAGCATTTTAAAAATTGCATATCTTCATTTCTAGAGCTCGGATTTGAACGATTCAAGACATTCTGGAAAGGTTCGAACTTGCACATTAAAATGAATCAAATGAACATATATGTTTATATGATGAAAATGAAAGTTTGAGCAACCCTAAGTTGCTATCACGGTCACGAAGCTTAACAGGATTGCATTTTAGAAATTGCGTAACATTCATATCGTAGATCCAAAGTACTAGACCAAGCACTTGTTGGAAAGTAGAGAATGTGTACTTTGCCATGGTGGCATAATCCAAGCACTTTCTGTGAGGAAAAATAAATGATCCGAGTACTGTTGGAAAGTGCTAATCCATTAAGGGCCCGTGACAACTTTGCATTTAAAAAATTCCATAACTTTTGCTATACAAATCCAAATGATGCAAATGAACGTTGGTTGGAATCCCTGGATAATGGAATTTACATGACCCTGCTTGGTTCACCCAAGTTTCATAGCGAAAAGTTAAGTTTTAAGCCCCTTAAGTAGGCCGCATGTTAAGGCTGAAACAGACTTGAATCGAAGCAAAGTCGTAAAACAAACTTAGTCAAAATTTGAACATACTCTTTCATTTGGCATGAATCATCATAGCACACATGTTTCTGGTACATTTGAGCATGTCATAATCATTTTTAGCATTTTTGGTTAAAGCACATTATGGTGCATTGTATTTGCATAATAGGAAGAGTTCATATAAATTCATATTTCCTTCTAGTGCTCAATCATAAGAAAAGTCATGTTTCATCATAAGGACTGTATTTAGAATTGTTTTATTGCTTAATTGCTGTCTATAATTTGCTATGTTAAAATGTGCATAGAATGGCATATAGCCGTATTGCAATATTTAACTCATATGCAAGTGCTCTCAATATTGCCTATAGGTTATTATGCACACACTTAAAAAAATGTTAACATGACCATACCAATATTTTTACATAATCATTAAGGGTATTCAAAAATAGTAATTTTAGTGATGTTACCATAATTTTTGGTAAAGGTTAAATAGCCCAACAAATTCAGTAAAAGCAGAAAACAGATTCTAGTGTAGGATTTTTTATTAATTTTTGTAGGCCGAATCTCAAGAAAAGTTCTATACAAAAGTTGTCCCAAATTTCATTCTACACCACCACAAAAATTGTCAACCCCAACAAAAATCGCGTTGACTTGCTCTTGACTACAACAGTAAGGTGGACAGATTTTTCCAACTTGAAGGACCCACTTCCTCTCTTATCTCTTTGCTTCCTTCTCTACCAAGCAACACAACAAGTAACCAGCCTAAGGCTAGCACCACGTCCAGAGACTCCCCTCCCTCATCCTCTCTTTGGTCAAGAGCCCAAGTCAAGTCTTCATCTTCTTCCTCTTTTCTTCTCCTCTCCAAGAACAACCACCATGGCTACTCACCTTCAAACCCCATGCCATGGCTCACCTTGGCATGAGCAAGGGCAGTAAAGGCCTTCACTTGGACTCCCTCCAACCCTTGCATGGTTTGTTTTTGGTTTATCCTCAAGCTCTCCCTTTAGGTATGGCATGAACACTACTTCTAGTTTCACCGTTGATTTTTGCTTCTCCGGTGAGCTCTTTCTTGAACTTTAGCTCACCATGGTTGTATCACTTCCTTATCCATCTTTTGCAACCATCTCTTATGCTCAAATCACAGCCCTATCCTTGGGAAATAGAAGATCCAAAGCTACACATGAAATCTGATTTTATTTTAACTGTTCGCACACCCTAAATCCAGAAAATGGTAAATCTGTTAGCTACTTTAAACAAATTCATATCTCCCAAAATACAAATGAGAAAAATGCAAACTAAAATGTTTTGAAATACTTGAAACATGAACTTTGCAAAGGTCAAATGTTTTACCTATGTTTCTGTGCAAGAAAATAAAGTTTTATGCAAAAAGAAATGGCATCTTGTTAAGCTTTTAAAACCCATATTTAAATCTTGAAGAATGTAAAATTCATGAAAATTGGCATGAACACTTTTCATAACCTATTGAACCCTCTGGTACATGGCTTTTGTGCATTCATACATGTTTTCATCATATTTATCATTATATGCTTAGATAGCACATATTTGCCTATAAATGTTTAATTAGGGAAAATGCATACAAAAATACCATATTCTTTGTTTCTGGTGCTTATCATGAGCAAATCATGTTTTGCCATGGAATTTATGTTTAGGAGTGCTTTGTAGAACTGGTTGCTTAATTTTGAAAGTTGCCATTCCATATTGCCATGATATGTCATGTTGTCATACTACATATTTTCATGCATGAAAAGCCCTATATTTAGTGCATAAATGTTATTATGGTTATTTATGATTCTTTTATGCATCTTCACATAGATCATGTATAAAATTGGCTTGTTGCACCTTTTACTTCATTTAGGTTTACTAAGTAATGTGGTGGCGTCAAATATTGTCATATGGTTCTATATGCCTAAGTCATGTAAATATTTACTGTCTATGCATGCACTTATCGATCATGAGCTAATTCATGTACATGACAGCAAGGTAGAGTATAGGTATTTATCTTCGATGCATCATATATCATGCTCATCTTATCATATACCACACTAGAAGTTATACACTAAATTATGCTATGATCAATATCCATTTAAACCTAAGGTATATATTGATCTATTGCTTTATCTATGTTTTATTTAATTAGAAGTTTGTCCCCTTGACATGTAGTCATGATCTATCATCCATATGCAAGCATCATATTTCATACATAAGCATGTTCATTGCATGAACACATTGTCCTTTTAATTCATTATTGAGAAAGTTCCATGAACTAAATATCCGTGTATGCATCCATACTCACATCATGCATTGCATCCATATAGGGACCCCGACCGAAGAAAGAAATCACGTGAAGGATCCTGCTGAATTGAACATTGTTGAGAGGGCTAATTTCGAGCAAAGCCAAGGCAAGCCCCGGTGCATAATCCCACTTGTTTAGTTTTTGGTTTAAATTCACATATGTCTATGTTTATGTATTGTGCACTTATGTTTAGGAGTTGATCGTAATCCTAGTTGCATTATGTTCCCTATTGCCTATGGTCTTTGGATAGGTATAATCTTTTTTCGATAGAATGGCTATGCTTAAATGAGTCACCGGTAGCAACACCGAGTGGTTTGGAGACCTCTCGGTTTATGTTTCAAATATTGTTACCTCTCACATGATTAAATTGGAGACCGTACGGGGAAGTGCATGTGTTGGAAAGCGGTGACAAGGTTGGCCCTTGTTTGCCATAGCCCCGTGCGTGTCGGTTAAGGACCGTTCGTTGTGACTCCGCGAGCAAGTATTGAGTTGTGTACCAAATGCGTACCTTCGTATGGGAGTTGGTAAACTGATGTAACTTGAGAGTCGTAGTGTTGGACGGTATCTCCACCCTTTGTGCAAAGTGTTGGTCACGATGGATGCACAGGTTTGTGAGTAGGCTGGAGGGTGTGTTATTACCCTTGGACCCGACGCTACCGTGGTTGCATGTGGAATGCACACTCGGAGGGAGGACCCGGCTCATATCTATGATAATCTTGTGAAAGGTGGTCATACGTGTTCTTAAATGATGCGTATGTCGTGCATTTGGGTTTCTCCTGCAGGGTGTAAATCGATATATATCGCCGTCCCTCGCGGTGATGAGTACCACTTGTCTCGATCAGATCGCATCGTAGTAATGACATGGAATATGATGATGAACTTGCTGTTTTTGAAGTATTAAATTCATGTATTGCAACCATGTTTGTTAGCCTTGCTCACTAAATTTATAATTATGTCACAACCCTCTTAATATGGCTAAAACATGAAACTTTAGACTTAGCATAGGTGCTGTTTTTGGCTATTTTCAGCAAACCCGGTCAACCCCCTGCATACTAGGAGTCGGTTTTAGAAACCATTTTTTTTTTGTCGGGTAAGACTTGCGGAGTATATTAGATACTCGGGGCTTTGTTGTTAACATTTTTGTGCAGGTGAGATTGGTGAGAAGAATGGGCACATCTACGGGCTGATGTGTTACATTTTAGGCAACTATCGTCGAGATTATCTTTACGCTTCCGCTCATTTTATATTAATGCATATTAAATCTGAATTTCGAACTCTATGTATAATAATAACTTGAACTTCAGATGTAAAATATATCACTCATGTGCAATGAACGTTCGCTTCGTCGAAGTCTCCCGATGCGATCTCGTGCGACAATCCCTCTTGCTTTGCAAGGTAGGGGTGTCACGGTTAATCTACCGAGTTGAAACATGAGCTCGGCTTGGCTTGAAAGTCTACCGAGACAAGCTAAATCGAGCCGAGCCGCGAGCGAGCCGAGCTAGCTTGCGAGCTTCAAACCAGACGTCCGAGGCCTAGTGAAAGTCGCCTAGAGGGGGGTGAATAGGCGATAATCCCGAAAACACTTAATTTAACAACTTAAATACGCAGGAGAGATTTGTCCGACTCAAATGTCCGACTATAGTAGGATAAGTCCGACTATGGACTAATATCCGACTAGAGTAGGACAAATCCGACTCCCTCGTGCGGAAAGGGGAATGGGAGTCAAGATGGACAAATCCGCGGAATTAAAGCAACAAGCAAGCAGCTAGAGACACTAGAAAGCTAAGGCTACAAGGGGACAAGCAAGCAAGCCACCTATGCAAGTAAATCTAGGAATTTAAGCAAGAACACCCTAGAGCTATAGCACATCTATTTGCAAGAAATAAAGAGAGACACAAAGACACACGATTTTTCACCGAGTTCAGCTCCACCAAGAAGCCTACGTCTCCGTTGAGGAGTCCACCAAGGACCGGGTTGCTCTCAACCCTAAACCTCGTCAAGCCGCCACAAAGGCCGGCTTAAAATCCACTAAATCAAAGCTCCACGAAGGGAGGGGCAATACAAACGACCCGAGTCTCAACCACAAGCTTGGGAGCTCGCCGGGTAACACCTAACCGTCTAGGGATGAATCCCCAAGAGTAACAAACACAACAAGTACCGGCGATGCAAAGAATCAAGTGCTCTTGAGTTGGAGATGAAGCTCAACGATCTTCTCCTCAATCTTCTCACAAATCCACCAAGGATTGGAGTGGGGAATCAAACTTGAAGAAGAGGAGAGCTTGAGTGAGTTGGGGAGTATTTTTGAGAGTGTGGGAAGTGCTAACCGGCCAAAAGTGGACGAGGTCCACTTTTATAGCCGGAGCACTCAAAAGAGCCGTTGGCTCGGATCCGACTCGGATATGTCCGAGTGAGTCGGATACATCCGATCGCTAGGGTTTCGAAAGATTGGATTTCGCTCCGGAGTCCGAGTCTTAAATCCGACATAACTCGGATAAGTCCGAGTACTCCACGAGGGGTCGGATATATCCGATCGAGTCGGATTGTCCGACTCCTAGGGTTTCAAAAGTGTGTCACGGTTACTGGAGTTCGACTCTCTGTCCGACCGAGTCGGATATGTCCGAGTCTATGTGGAATTTCTTTGGCTAGCTCTCCGGAGTCCGAGTCCAATATCCGAGTGAGTCGGATATGTCCGACTCCAAATGATATTTTGTGTTTGGAATGAGTTTTGAGCACTTTCATTTTTCACACTTCATACTTGTGTGTCCCTCTTGATAGTACGGTGTTTCCTATACTCAAGACATAAATAAAAGGCTTCATAGCTTGATCTTGAGCATGAGTGATCCATTTTTCAAATCTTGCACGTATGAGCGAGTATGACCACTTCCTTTTTGTGTTTCTTTGCTCTCAATTGAATTTTAGTTATGCACTGCGCACAAGCTCATTTAGAATATTAGTCCTTTTTAATTATATTGACGTCAATCACTCAAAACCATAATTAGGGGCCTAGATGCACTTTCAATCTCTCCTTTTTGGTGATTGATGACAATACAACTAAAATTCACAATTAAGTATAAAAAGAGCTTGAACAAGAGAGCAAGTAGAAGAGAGCTCCCCCTAAATGTGTGCATGAGTTGAATTCAATATTTGGTCATTTTAAAACCAAAAGCACATATTTTGAGAGAAAACAAGAGAGCTCCCCTACTTCCATGCATTTTACTCACAAGGCATATAATACAAAAGGACAACAACTATGCATATGACATGTGAATCACACAAATGCAACTAGAAATTAACAAAAAACATTACACCATCCATCATTCATAGAGCATAGCTTATCACATAAATAATTAAAAACGGGTTATTACAAATAAAGACACACCACATAGTTCACCACGATTACAACTCAAAAGTAGCAACATGTCCATAAAGTAAAACAAGATACAAGAGCAACTCTCACTTGCTCTACTCACAACGGAAACTCGGGAATTTTTACTTCTCCCCCTTTGGCATCAAAACACCAAAAAGGAGGAGAGGAAGCCTACTCATCATCGCCCCAATCCTCGTCGTCGTCGTCGTCATCTTCTTCTTCTTCCTCGGCGGGGCCCTTGCCTTTGGGGTCCTCCTCTTCTTCTTCTTCTCCTTCTTCTTCTTCTTCTTCCTCGGAGGCTGCTGCCACGGGCTCATCCTCCTCATAGTGAAACCGAGTGTGTGTGGAGGTACCGGTGCTAGGGCCGGTAGGAGCAGAGTGGTAAAGCCGGAACTCGAAGAGAAAGGTGGAGGAGGAAAGTAGCCAAAGTAGAGCGACTCATCCGGGGGTGAATGAGTCCCAAGGATACTCAACCGGAGGAGGAGCAGGTGCGGGCTCGGAGAGGGAACTCTAGGAGTAGTGATCCGAAGATGATCAAGAATAATCTTCTCGTCTTGCCTTTATCACCTCATTATCCTGCTTAAGACTCGTCCACCTTGGCATCAATCCGCCGGCACATGCCGAAGAGACCCTTAAGCATCTTGAAGAGAGCGCTCTTGCTCTTCGTGCTAGCACCACGACCACGGGCTCTATCCGGACGAGGAGCCGTGCTAGAGCTAGGAGCTGAAGAACGGGTCCGAGCCTGGAGCGAGAGCAGCTGGAGCAACCGGAGGTATAGCCCGAGATGAAGTCTTAGGAGCATTGGCCGGCATCCTAGGCTGAAGGGGTTTGTGCGTGCAATCCTTGTTGAAGGTCTTCTTGGAGATCTTCTCAATCATGCACATCACAAAAGGTGCATACACACAAGCACGTCTAGCGTCCACGGAGCAGTGCCACATCTCACCGAAGATAAAGTCCCACACATTGAATTTCCTTTGAGTGGGCAAGATATGAAATAAATCCTTGGCATATGATGCAACATGATCTCGCATTGCCACCCCTAGGTGAGAGAGTGAGACGAAGCATCCCGTACAAGACCAAATAAAGAGGCTTGAGACCGTGAGCAAAGGGTGGCTTGCACGTGTCCTCATCCTCATACATGTACCTCATGAGCTCCGGGTTGAGAGAATCTGAATCATGCAAGCGAAGATCACCGTTCATTGTGTCCCTCAATCCAAGAATGTTTGCAAATCTACTCGAAGGTACAAGAAAGCTTCTCTCCATCACTCATCCACCAAAACCTGCCCAAGTTCTTGTCAAAAAACACAGTGGAGTAGAACCCGACACACTATCTCCTGGTTCCAATCATACTTGAAACACATGATCTCCTTGAGTCCATGAAACTCACACATAGCAATGACCTCATCAAACAAAGCCGTGTGCCCGCTGACATGTAGTCCCAATCTATGTACCGCATTGGCACTGTGGGCTTCACCTTGCTCCTCGTAGGCACACATGTACCGATCCGTGTGAAAGTGAGACCGGAAACGGTTGTCTAGAGACTCCCGTTCCATGTCAAACCAGTTCACCTCTCTTGCTTCAGCTTGCCGCTGCCTCAGCCCCTTTGATATAGTCAATCATCACACGGTCAACTCCGGGATGGACCACCACATCCCTCATCTCCCTGCGGATCTCGGTGGGTTCCTCTTCTTCCCTTGGTTCAACAATGGGAAGATGGATGGTTCTACTCCTTTTCTTTCCGGCAACTTTTGCTCTCTTTTCCGGATGGGGGTTGGTAGATGAACGACCCATGCTGACAAAAGATAAACAAGGAATGGTATGAGATGGATAGCATAGATATTTGAGTTTGGATAGAAGTAATGCACAATTTCTAACTTTAGTGAAAATTCTGTTGGAGTCGGATATGTCCGATCGAGTCGGACAGAATCCGACTAGTCATAGTGAGTCGGATATATCCGACTCACTCGGACATGTCCGACTACAACAGGATTTTTACTAAAATCGCTATTCCGCATAGATCTACCGCACATTCCTAGCCATATTGCGTTTAGAGCATCTATAGCATCCTAGGAACAACATCTATGCAACATCTAGGCAGGGGAAACACTAGAACACCTAATCCATGGAAGTTGACTTTAAACCCTAGGTGAAAAGATGGGAATAGGGGAAAAACCTTGAGGCCAACAATGGAGTCGGATAGAGTCCGAGTAGGAGGAGCCTTTCCCACACAAATCTCTCCAAAACGCCGGTGGAGAAGGGAGATCGCCGGAGATGCACTTGCGCGCGGTTGGAGAGGAGAGAGAAAGGTTGGAGTTTGAATGAGGAGATAGGGTGAAGGGGTAAGTTGGATTCGGGCTTATAGGTAAAAATCCCGTGGAGTCGGATATATCCGACTCCGTTGGACATAGTCCGACTCCTCAGGGACGATCGGATAAATCCGACCGGGTCGGATAAATCCGACTCTGCGGTTTTTAAACTGCCTTGCTCCAAGAGCAGAAAGATCCTTCACTCTTCTCTCTCTTGATCTCAATTAAACTTAAGGACATGTGCTAAAACTTCATTGGATGTAGCTAGCTACAATCAATCATTCCAACAATGATTACATCCAAATCCGTATGATCCAAGGATCAAGAACCAAATGTTTTCGAAGAACAAAACATACAAGAGTTTTCAAGAATTTTATTTTTTCAAAAACAAATACTCTAAGTCACAGCAGATATGCAAGCTTTCAAGCCACATTACTAGAGTCAAGGATATTTAGCTCACTCCTTAAGTAACAAAAACGGGTTTCGTCTAGTGGCTTGGTGAGAATATCGGCTAATTGTTCATCGGTTCCGACATGACTCACTTCAATATCCCCTTTGATAGAATGATCTCTCAAGAAGTGATGTCTAATGTCTATGTGCTTTGTGCGCGAATGCTCAACGGGGTTGTAAGCTAGCTTTATGGCACTCTCGTTGTCACATAGGAGTGGAATACGGTTCAACTTGTAGCCATAGTCCCTTAGAGTTTGTCGCATCCATAGTAGTTGTGCACAACAACTATCGGCTGCCACATACTCCGCTTCGGCTGTGGAAAGGGCAACGGAATTTTGTTTCTTGGACGACCACGACACTAGGGACCTACCCAAGAATTGGCACGTCCCGGAGGTACTCTTCCTATCCACTTTGTCCCCGGCATAATCCGCACTCGAATAGCCTATTAGGTTGAACTTTGAACCCTTGGGGTACCAAAGCCCTAGGTTGGGTGTATGCACTAGATATCTCAAGATTCTTTTAACGGCCACCATGTGGCACTCCATAGGAGCGGCTTGAAAACGTGCACACATACACACACTAAGCATGATATCGGGCCTAGATGCACAAAGATAAAGCAAAGAGCCGATCATAGAGCGAAAAACCTTTTGATCAACCGGCTTGTCTTTCTTGGTGAGGTCGAGATGGCCGTTTGTAGCCATGGGTGTCTTGGCGGGCTTTGCCTTGTCCATGTCAAACTTCTTCAATATGTCTTGAGTGTACTTGGCTTGACATAGGAAGGTGCCCTCCTTGAGTTGCTTGACTTGAAATCCTAGAAAGAATGTCAACTCTCCCATCATAGACATCTCGAACCTCTTTGTCATTATCTTGCTAAAATCATCACAAAACGTTTGATTAGTAGAACCAAATATTATGTCATCGACATAAATTTGGCACACAAATATATCATAATCAAAACGCTTAGTGAAGAGGGTTGCATCGGCCTTGCCCATTTCAAAATCCTTTTTCAAAAGGAAATCCCTAAGGCATTCATACCATGCTCTTGGTGCTTGTTTAAGCCCATAGAGCGTCTTATGGAGTTTGTACACGTGGTTAGGATACTTGGGGTCTTCAAAGCCCGGTGGTTGCTCCACGTACACTTCTTCCTTGATTGGTCCGTTGAGGAAAGCACTCTTCACGTCCATTTGATACAACTTGAAGTTGTGGTGAGTGGCAAAGGCAAGTAGTATTCTTATTGACTCAAGCCTAGCCACGGGGGCATAGGTTTCATCAAAATCCAATCCTTCTACTTGTGAATATCCTTTTGCCACCAATCTTGCTTTGTTTCTTGTCACAACACCGTCTTCATTTTGCTTATTGCGAAACACCCACTTGGTGCCCACAACATTCTTGCCTCTTGGTCTTTCTTCTAATGTCCAAACTTCATTTCTTGTGAAGTTGTTCAATTCCTCTTGCATGGCCATCACCCAATCCGAGTCCTCGAGTGCTTCTTCTACTCTAAATGGCTCCAAAGAAGAGACAAAAGAGTAATGTTCACAAAAATTGCAAACACGAGAACGAGTGATTACCCCTTTTCTATGTCACCAAGAATTTGTTCCACGGGGTGATCACGTTGCACACTTTGATGCACTCTTGGGTGTGGTGGATGTGAGCTTGTTTGACCGCCGTCTTGTTCAACCTCTTGATCATGCGACATGGGTTCATCATCTTGTCCTTGAGCATGATCTTCATTGCCAACCTCTTGATCTTGATCAACTTGATCATGATTTGTGCATGGTTGGTCTTGACTTGAGGGGGGAGGTTGATCTTGATCATTTTGCGGTTCTTGCGGTCTCACATCACCAAGTGCCATCCTTTTGATTGCTTCCCTAGGAGCCTCAACATCTCGCATTGTTAATAACAACTTGCTCCCCTTGAGAGCCGTTAGATTCGTCAAACGTCACGTCCCGTGAAACTTCAACGCAACCGGTGGTTTTGTTAAAGACACGATAGGCGTGACAATTTGACTCCATACCCAAGCAAGAAACCTTCATCAACTTTAGGGGAGAACTTTGAAGTCTTGGGTTTCTTGTTGAGCATGAAACATTTGCTCCCAAAAACTCGAAAGTACGAGATGTTAGGCTTTTTACCGGTTAGTAGCTCGTATGGCGTTTTCCTCAAGAGTCGATGGAGATACAACCGATTTGAGGCATGGCATGCGGTGTTGATTGCTTCGGCCCAAAAGCGATCGGAGGTCTTGTATTCATCAAGCATGGTTCTTGCCATCTCTATGAGAGTGCGGTTCTTTCTTTCGGCCACCCCATTTTGTTGCGGTGTGTAGGGTGCCGAAAACTCATGCTTGATGCCCTCTTCATCAAGGTACTCTTCAGACTTGAGTGTTCTTGAACTCGGCACCGTTGTCGCTTCTTATGGCCTTGATCTTCACTTCAAATTCATTTTGTGCTCTTTTCAAGAATGTCTTGAGTACATCTTTCACTTCACCTTTATCACATAAAAAGAATACCCACGTGAAGCGAGAATAATCATCAACAATAACAAGTCCATATTTGTTACCGCCAATGCTTATGTAGACGATGGGACCAAAAAGATCCATGTGAAGCATCTCCAATGGTCTTGTAGTTGTCACTATGTTCTTGGATGGGTGTGGTGCTCCAACTTGTTTTCCGGCTTGGCATGCACTACAAATTTTATTTTTCTCAAAGCAAACATCCGTTAGTCCAAGGATATGACCGCCCTTTTGGAGTTTGTGAAGATTTCTCATACCGACATGGGCTAGTCGTCTATGCCACAACCATCCCATGTCGGACTTTGCAACTAAGCATGTGTCAAGTTTTGCTTTATCCGCGGTAAAATCCACGACATAAAGCTTCCCTTTGAGCACACCCTCAAAAGCAATCGAGCCATCACTTCTCCTTGAGACAATCACACCCTTGTCGTTGAACAAACAATTGTAGCCCATTCCACAAAGTTGTGAGATAGACAACAAATTGAAGTCAACGTTATCCACAAGCATAACCTTCGAAAGTGAATGCGGAAAAGTTAAAGGAATGTTACCATATCCCAACACATAGCCTTTTCCGTTGTCTCCAAAGGTGATATATTCATTTCTTTCTTTGCTTGGCTCGAATGACTCGAACATTTTCTTGTCTCCTGGTCATATGATTGGTGCATCCACTATCCACCACCCATGATGAGCCACCTGGAGGAGTATTCCTACAAAACAATTTTATGCTTTGTTTTTAGGTACCCAAATTTGTTTGGGTCCTCTCACATTAGTAACAAGTGCCTTGGGCACCCACACACAAGATTTGTGTGTCTTGTTGCGTGGCCCAACATATTTCGCATAAACACGACCATACTTGTTTCTCATTAGCACATAGGTCGCATCAAAATCATTAAAGAGAGCACAAGAGGGGTTAGGCACATTAGTACGCAAATCACAAATAAGAGAAGATTTGTTAGTATTCTTGATTTGCTTCTCCGTCTTGACTTGCTTATTTTGGTGTCCACTCTCTTTGGTGAACTTGATGAATTCGGTGCCGTTCTTGTTGATTCTTGCATTATGCTTGTCACCTTGCTTGTACCCAATGCCATCCTTCACATGTGACCGTCTCACATTGGTGTATGCACCCCTTGCATACTCGGCCTTGGCGTCATCAACGACCTTCTTCTTCTTTTGTGCTTGGTCTTGAAGCTCTTGCACTTGCTTCTTCAAGTCACCAATGGTCTTGATGTTTCTTGTACAAGCTTCAACATCAACCTTGAGACACCTAGAACACTCAATGCTAGTAGGGGGCAAGACGAAGATTGAGAGGAAGTAGTGTTACACTTAATTTCCTCAAATTGCACTTTAAGAGAGTTGTGATCCTTTTGCAAGTTATCACACTTCTCTTGAAGTGTCACATTTGTGACTTTAAGTGTCACACTTTCATTTTCAACCATTTTTAGGGACTTCACTAAGTCTTCATTCTTCTTCCTCTCAACTTCTAGGAGCTTCTCAAGTTCAAGCACCCTTTGCTTCTCTTGAACAAGCATTTCTTCTTGTTTCTCAAGAAGCTCCTCTTGCCTCTCATTGTTCTCCTTTTCCTGCTCAATAATATCCAACAAATCAAACATGTTAGGAATTTGAGAACTAGCATTAGTATTCACCTTGGAGCCTTTGGCCATCATGCACTTGTGCCCGCCATCATCTTCATCATCGGTCAAGATTCCAAACAAGGAGGAGTTGGTCGGTGTTAGCCCTATAGCAAGTGAGGCAATCCCTCCCTTTTCTTCATCGGATTCCGACTCGGAGGAGGAAGATGATCCATCGGAGTTCCACTCTTGCCCAATGTGTGCTTCACCCCGACGGTACTTTCTATGCTTCTTGTACTTCTTGTCACCCTTCTTGTTTTGCTTGTTCTTGTAGTTTTCCTGGACACTCCGCTATGAAGTGACCTTTGTCTCCACAAATGTAGCACTTGTTTTTGGCTTTTCTTGATTTGCTTTTGTCTTGATCATCCTTCTTGAAGCTTCTTTTTGACATGAGCTTGTTGAATCTTTTCACGAAGAGAGCCATCTCATCATCACCGTTATCATCACTCTCCTCAACCACTTTCTTTTTCTTTTCTTGTTCGGCGTTGAGAGCCAAATCATTCTTGCTCCCACTAGCCTTTTCCTTGTCCCTAAGCAAAGCGTTGATTCTATTTCCTTGATCAATTTGCTGTTTTTGGGAGAGCACCTTTCCAATCACTTCATCGGTGGTAAAGTATCTATAGCCATCTTTGTCCCTTATGTTGGACACTATGTTTGCATCCCATGCCTGCAATGCTTGTAGTAACCTTCTATTCACATCCAAGTCCAACACCTTCTCTCCAAGTGCTCTTCTCATGTTGACTATCCTCATCATTCTATCATGGGCTTCCCTTGGCCCTTCTTCCGACCTCATGACAAAGTAGTTAAGCTCTTCTCTAAGCCCTTCTAGCTTAGACTCCTTCACACTATCAATGCCCTCATGAACCAATTCAAGCTTCAACCAAATTTGATGGGCATCCTCCAATCCGGTTACCTTCTCATACTCAGCGGGACTAAGTGCGGATACTAGAGCACTAGCTGCCGCCACATTGCATCTTACATTGAACAAGTCTTGTGCGGTTGGCTTGCTTCTACATTCCCACAAGAATCCATTTTGAGTTACACTTCTCACATTTTGATGCATTGAGTCCAAATGTAGCAAGATCTTTGTTTTCCAATGATCAAAGTATTGACCATCAAAATATGGTAGTCTACCGGACCCTTGTCCAATATGCTCATCTCTTCCGTCATTGTAGGAGTATGGTGTTTTGTTGTAGCTTAATGGCAAAGCACTTGGCACATTTCCATCCTTGGCAATTCCTTTTCCACTTCCTTCTCCAAGCATCACCCGGTGAGTTTTCATGCCTTCCTTCATCGGTTACCTTAGGTGGTGCTTCACCACTACCACTAACCGCTGCATCTTTCTCATTTGCCATCTTTAATCTTCAAGCGGTGAGGCTTCAACGAAGATACCCGCTCCGATACCAATTGAAAGTCGCCTAGAGGGGGGTGAATAGGCGATAATCCCGAAAAACACTTAATTTAACAACTTAAATACGCATGAGAGATTTGTCCGACTCAAATGTCCGACTATAGTAGGATAAGTCCGACTATGGACTAATATCCGACTAGAGTAGGACAAATCCGACTCCCTCGTGCGGAAAGGGGAATGGGAGTCAAGATGGACAAATCCGCGGAATTAAAGCAACAAGCAAGCAGCTAGAGACACTAGAAAGCTAAGGCTACAAGGGGACAAGCAAGCAAGCCACCTATGCAAGTAAATCTAGGAATTTAAGCAAGAACACCCTAGAGCTATAGCACATCTATTTGCAAGAAATAAAGAGAGACACAAAGACACACGATTTTTCACCGAAGTTCAGCTCCACCAAGAAGCCTACGTCTCCGTTGAGGAGTCCACCAAGGACCGGGTTGCTCTCAACCCTAAACCTCGTCAAGCCGCCACAAAGGCCGGCTTTAAAATCCACTAAATCAAAGCTCCACGAAGGGAGGGGCAATACAAACGACCCGAGTCTCAACCACAAGCTTGGGAGCTCGCCGGTAACACCTAACCGTCTAGGGGATGAATCCCCAAGAGTAACAAACACAACAAGTACCGGCGATGCAAAGAATCAAGTGCTCTTGAGTTGGAGATGAAGCTCAACGATCTTCTCCTCAATCTTCTCACAAATCCACCAAGGATTGGAGTGGGGAATCAAACTTGAAGAAGAGGAGAGCTTGAGTGAGTTGGGGAGTATTTTTGAGAGTGTGGGAAGTGCCAACCGGCCAAAAGTGGACGAGGTCCACTTTTATAGCCGGGGCACTCAAAAGAGCCGTTGGCTCGGATCCGACTCGGATATGTCCGAGTGAGTCGGATACATCCGATCGCTAGGGTTTCGAAAGATTGGATTTCGCTCCGGAGTCCGAGTCTTAAATCCGACATAACTCGGATAAGTCCGAGTACCCCGAGGGTCGGATATATCCGACCGAGTCGGATTGTCCGACTCCTAGGGTTTCAAAAGTGTGTCACGGTTCGGGAGTCCGACTCTCTGTCCGACCGAGTCGGATATGTCCGAGTCTATGTGGAATTTCTTTGGCTAGCTCTCCGGAGTCCGAGTCCAATATCCGAGTGAGTCGGATATGTCCGACTCCAAATGATATTTTGTGTTTGGAATGAGTTTTGAGCACTTTCATTTTTCACACTTCATACTTGTGTGTCCCTCTTGATAGTACGGTGTTTCCTATACTCAAGACATAAATAAAAGGCTTCATAGCTTGATCTTGAGCATGAGTGATCCATTTTTCAAATCTTGCACGTATGAGCGAGTATGACCACTTCCTTTTTGTGTTTCTTTGCTCTCAATTGAATTTTAGTTATACACTGCGCACAAGCTCATTTAGAATATTAGTCCTTTTTAATTGTATTGACGTCAATCACTCAAAACCATAATTAGGGGCCTAGATGCACTTTCACCTAGTTACCTAGAAAATAACAAAATGAAACTATGCATTTCATGAGGTATTTCATTCAACCTTGTTGTTTATGTGGCACCTTAAAAATGATGAAATAAAACTCCCCATTGGAAGTAGCCTAATTACTATCGCTCCTCCCGACACCTTGCCCAATGCACATGCTCAAGAGAATCCGATCCACTTGGTCATGAGCTATGGACATGCACCTCGTGTGTCACGGTGAACATCCCAACTCGATGAGGTATTATGACCCACGATGCAACCGTGAGTGAAACATATGAGGTCGGCATCCACTATAACAAAATCGTACTATAGCCGTGTCACCTAAAATCTTGTAGCCACGGCAAGAAAAATGGATCTTGGCTACACTAGGGGGCGACGCTACGTGTCCATGGTTTGTGGCTATAGTGGTCACTATAGCCATGGTTGGTGTTGTGAACCGTGGCTATTGTGTGGCCTTAACAATAGCCACAAGTACAGACTTCAACCGTGGCTATAGAGGACGAGCCGCGTGGCGGACAGTGTTTCTAGTGCCACCTCACCCGCCCAACGTCGCCACCCCAACTTATAAATTAGGCCGCGCTAGTCGTTTCGAATTTACTAAAGAACTTCCTCCGTCCCTACATTGGCCTCGTGGGCCGCCCGGTCATGGGCCGACCGAATCCAAGCTTGTCTTCATGGTGGGCTCGGTAGTAGGGGCCCTGTCTAGGGCTTGGGCCTACCGACCGACTTTTTTGAATTTTTCTTAAAAAAGAATGTAGATCCATTTTTCTATAAAACTATTTAATCAATAATGCTTGGGCCCATTGGGTCATTTTTTTGAAAATATTTTAAAAAATAAGAAGTCAGATGTCATTTTTTTTATTAAAACATTTAATTAATAATGCTTGGGCCCATTACGTCAATTTTTTTGAATTTTCAAAAAATAAAAAGAAAGAGTTATTAATTAATAATGCTTGGGCCCACTAGTCACTTATTTTGAATTTCTAAAGAAAGCTTATTTTTTATTAAACTAATTAATTAATAATGCTTGGGCCCACTAGTTACTTATTTTGATTTTTTAAGAAAATAAGAAGGAAAACCATTTTTTATTAAAATAGTTAATAATACTTGGGCCCACTGAATCACTTAAAGTAGTTAATCATTTTTCAGCAATTTAAATCAATTTAACAATATCCCTTGAATTTCCAGAAACTTAAATCAATTTAACAATATATTAATTATTTTCCATCAACTTAACTCAATTTACCAATACATTAATTATTTTGAAGCAAATTTGAAAATTATAATTATTTTCCAGCAATTTAAATCAATTTAAGAATAATTTAATTATTTTCTAACAATTTAAATGAATTGACCAATATTTTTTAAAATCACAATAATGATTTGAACCTAACTCTTAATATGATGCTCATTAGTAGTTCATACACTAGTTCATTAAGGTTGTATGTTTTATTTTTTTTATTTCTATTTAACTTTTAAAACTTGTATATTGTAGTCAAATATGGTCCAAATTCAACGGTTCTTGTTTCTAAATTTTTGAAAAATTCCAGTCTATCCATTTCCACTTTGTTTTGTAAGAATCTCAAACTTATTTTCTTTAATTATCAATAAATGTACTTATGATATGTTTTAATATTTATTTAGTCATTTTTATTCCATAAACCGTATTGATTTTGACCTCAACATTCGGTCTATATGCATGAGTTTTAGAAAGACACACGTGGATTTTTTTGTTCAATTTTTTAAAACATATAAACATGCCTGGGATCAAACAACATTAGTTGTATAAAACTTGACTCCACTTGAGACACATAGTATCATTTGAACAATTTTTCTCAGTAAAACTTTAAAGAAAATTATATAAAATATAAATGAGTTGAAATGCTAGGGAAACGAGTGTCATTCCAAAATATAGGTCAAACAACCTTATAGTTTGCAAATCATAAATGTGCAAAATAATAAAAAAAAATGTGGTTTCATTTGATTTTTTTGTACCAGGAGAATTTATATTAGTTTTGAATTGAAAATTGGCATACACATCTCTCATACCAATTAAAATCTATTGTAATTTTGTTGGAATTTTTTAAATTATTTGATCCATGTAAAAGTAAAAAAAAACTATTTTGTAGTTCAAATATTATATTAAAAAGTTATGGAGTAAAAAAACAAAAGATATATATATGTTTGTAAACAACTAAAACAATGGCATGCTAAAAGTTAGATGCAAAGGCATTATAGTTTTGAGAATAAAAGTAGAAGAAGTAAAAGAAAAATTACACATAAAAAAATAAACACTATCAATGAGAAGCGGGCATAGCACACAACCTACGGTTCGTTTTGAAACGAGTCGTGGCTATTATCATGTGCCACCGACATGTTCGGCCCGCATGTTAGTGGGAGGACAGTAGCCACGGTTGGAATCAACGTGAGCCGTGACTCATCGTCTTGTGTCCCACCGACATGTAGGGCCCACGCCACCATCTCCAACCATGGCTACCGGTGCCTATAAGGCTATCGGCAGCTAAACCCTATCTCGTCGGGCGCCTTGGACAACGACGTCGTCAGAGCCACCCGATTCCGTCGTCGATCCGCCTCACCGCGACGCCCTCCCTTACGCCGCAAGCTCCTCGCCGCACCGCCCTCCGTCGCGACCCCAAGAGCTCCTCCTCCCATTCCCCACGTCGCGAGCTCCTCCTCGCCGCACAGCCCTTCCCCACGGCCCCGTGAGCCCTCCTCGCTGCGCCGCCTTCCGTCGCGGCTCCGTGAGCTCGTCGCCGCGCCGCCCTCCACCGTGGCCCCGGAGCTCCTCCACCCCTCCTCCGCGACGCTGCGAAGTCCTCCTCGCCCCCGCCTCCGCCCTCCTCATCGGGTTCCTCCCCGAGGCTCGTGCGCGTCGCGTCCTCCCCTGGACCTCGCCGCCACCTCCTCCGTCCTCCGCCGGCGACCCGAGAGGACGAGTACCCCAAGAGGGAACGGGCGGTGGCGGCGAAGGCTCGGTGCGGCGGCCGTCGGGGGCAGCCGCGCCACCACTTCTCGCAGGAAATGCCGCACAGCCATGGGTCCGGAAATCGAAATTCCGTGGTGAATTCTGGAAAATCTCGGGGCTGGATGGGGATGAATTTTTTTTTTTTGGGGGGGGGGGTGTTAGTTTTGTTTTGTCGTCTAGCGTGGCGCGAATATTAAAGCAAGGCTTCCGAGGCCTCGTCCCTGGTGGGTGGGTCATCTCTTCGCAGCAGGTAAAATAAAAATCTGATTATAATCGATTTTAGATTCCATTTGGGATTTGAAGTTTAACCATGAAACCGTGAACTCACTGTTGTGGTACGGAAATCATAATTCTTTGGCTGGGAAAGATTAGTAAATTAATAAAAAAAAGTGAGAGGAGGTCGATTTGGATGATCTTTTGTGGTCATTATTTGTTATTCCCAAGTCAATAAGCGCAGGGTAAAACTTGCGTGAACATAAGTGCAGCAATTTTGATTCACCGCGATGCACACGTCTCTGACAAAAACATTTATGTACACACAGAAATGGTTTCACAAAAGCAAATAACATTTGACAGTACATGGGGTACTGAGTGGCCTCAGATCCACTCATTTTGAATTGATCAGCATATCCTATATTGAAAAATGAAAAGATGTTTGCAGGAAGCAAAAGCTGAATCTGCTGGGTTTATCACGGTGAACATGCACAGATAGCTTCGGTGCTCCAGGCTTATGACAACGGATAGTATGTTTGTATAAGTATAGAATCCCTCAAATATGCAATAAGACTTCCCAGCATCCAGATACCATTTGGCCCATTTCTGTACAAATTACCAAGTTAAAAACAAAAACAAAGAAACAGATGTCAAGGTACAAGACTAAGATCGCGGACAGTGTGGGGACAGTGTTCTTTTATAGAACCATAATTCCTTCTATAAACAGATGTAACATTGTATTAATAGGCTCGATTGCTTCATAAGTACAGAAAGTGACATATTTACATAAGGTACTACTGTAGTCACCATTTGTAACCAAGCATATCAACGTACTCCCTCTGTTTCAAATTATAAGACGTTTTTGACTTTCAGACTTCACGTTTGACCGTTTGTCTTATTCAAAAAATTTGTGTAAATATTATTAATTTGATTATGATTTGTTTTATCATTAAAGATATTTTGTAAATGACTTACTTATTTGTATATTTGTACAAATTTTTTGAATAAGACGAACGGTCAAACATAATCTCTCGAAAGTCAAAAACGTCTTATAATTTGAAACGGAGGGAGTACAACAGAGTGCAATACCATCTTTTCCATCTTTCACCTGGACCGGGATCGTCTGACTTCCAGCGTCCAACGTCAGATCGAAGTTAGCCTCTCCTGAACCGTTCACCATAAATCCAACGTTCACAGCCATTCATTGCTTCGCTCTGTGGATTTGAGCCGTGAAACAGACTTGTTCGTGGCCCAATAGGCCTAGTACGACAGAAATAAGGCCCACTATGCAAACTAATGCAAACTAATGCCTAAGCCGGAGGAGCTCACAATTGTCTAAAGTCTGAAGAATGACTGTTTAGTTTCAAGTAGCAATAGTTTTAGATGTACATGCTGAAAAATAGTTTTAGAGTTTTGAACTGCATGCCAACTTTTGGCACCAAACTGTTCATCACATTCTCCCTAACAAAAACACAAGAACACGATGCCTATAAGTGCAGAGTACAAAGTGGTTCGATCCAAAGTGGTTTGCTTTTGCCTCTCCGTCCATCTTCACGAGATTACAAGAAAAGTATTGTCCGCGTCTTCACGGCATGGTAGGGTTCACTCTTCTTTTTCTCGCCTCGTACGCGCCAAAACGAGTGGAACGGGGTACTTTTTCCCTCCTCACGGTGCTCTGGCTCCCTATTTTCCCTCCAGCGCGAGACACGTTGGCGCGCTGCCGCAGCAGCGCTGGATCGGGCCGCACTTTACCCAGAAAAGAATTGGCCCAAGTTGAGAGAGCGAGCAGGCAACAATCGTGGACGTTGGATTACCGTGGACGGTTCAGGAGAGGCTGACTTCGATCTGACGTCGGGCGCGTGAAGTCAGATGATCCCGGTCCGGCCTCCTCATTCTAACAAAGTAGTATTACATTGATAAGCTGATAACAAAATACCCTGAATTATATCAGAGCCCTCGTCCTATTTACATTGATTAAATTAGTATCAATATGCACCACAATGGTTTGTGTCGTCTTTAAGTCAAATTTATCATATAACTCAAACAAGATCATTTTTCGATCTCCTAAGAAGCTTGCAGTTATTTTCAGAAAAAAAGTAGCTGTGCTGCAGCTAGGTCACGCCATGCCACACCACATCAGCTGAGGCTGAGGGTGTGTTCGTTTCTCGGGGTCTAAACTTTAGAGTTGTCACATCAAAAAGAATTTTACTATTTAGAAGTAGTAAATAAAGTTTAATTATAAAATAAATTACAGGCCCCTAGACTAATTTACGAGATGAATCTAATGAGGTTAATTAAGTCGTAATTAGAAGACGATTACTGTAGCATCACTTCAACAAAATCTAAATTAATTAAGCTCATTAGATTTATCTCGAAAATTAGCACTAATCTGTCAATAGGGTTTTTTCATTAAATTGATCGAAATATTCATAAATAATAAGATTCTCTTTGATGTGACAGTGCTAAATTTTAGAGGGCAGGAAACGAACAGATAACTGAGTAACACCGGACGCCATGCCACGCCACAGTCAGTTTTGAACAGCCTTAGCCCTCAAGAAAAGTTCTCAGGGCCACTATTAATGTTGGGCACAGGTAGCAATCACCACAGTACATGTCAGACAGTTAATATTACATGATCATGTTACTCTGATGTGCATAGGCTCTACATTAGACCATAAGCCTTGTTGGGCCATGAATTTGATGGATCTCTAGAAAAATACTAAATCATCACAAGCAAAAATATGTAAACAGGCAAAAGTATGATAAAATACCGACCAAAGTTTGTGCATAGAGGTGTGGCGGTGGCAGGTCATCTGAGAAGTCCAAATTCTCATAACCGGGGGGGGGGGGGTTGTCTATTGTCTGTTGAACAAGGCACATCCTTACCAGAAGGTTAAGATAACTGATGTTGTGGCAACAACCTTAATTCACTCTTCTATGTAACTGCAGTGTAGGTGAACTTTCCATGTTTATATCTGTTGCTTGCAACGGATTACAAAATTTGTGGCAGTTGTGTAAGGCGGGATCTATAATCTCAGCTAATTTAGGAGAGGTCAGTTGTGAACAAGGTGCAGTCTGCAACACAGGAGATGCCTTTGGCCCTAGGCATGGCAACGGCCCCTCGTAACCATTCTCTAGTATCTAGGGAACAGGTTGTAACCTGCATATACATAAAAGCAGCTACTACGACTCCTGTGACAGTGATTTTCCTGCTCCACTCTCCAGTGATGTTGAAAGTGCAGGTGTGGCGTCCAATGCTACATCCATTGCCTCCAATGCAGATGACGGTTGAGCTCTCATGTCAAACACATAGCCTTGGTGGCAGCTGAATCTTGTACTAGTATGTATGAGATCTGCGCCAGAGGTGAATAAAACTATAATTGGGATATGGTTAAATTCTCAAATCCTGGAGGTGTAATATACGGCAATCAGGGAGCAGCTAGCATCATTGGGAGAAGGTGATCGTGGGAGTGGCAGTGGCACTTGCAAGAATCCTGCTCCCCTTTCCAATTTTGGCAATAAGTTCCCAATAAGTTCCGTGCTGCTGGCACTGATCAAGCCTTTTGTCCAAGCTTCACAGCCACTTCATTGGTGTTAGTCACATCTGCAATATTTACTTCCAGCTGAGACAGAAAACGAGGATTGTCATAGCCATGATGACTTAAAATTCTCAAAGCCTTGAGGTGGCATGTCTTGCGAAGACAGTGCAACTTCCACTGTCAGAGATTATGACACTTGACAATGACAGCTGGCTAGGAGATATGTTCGTCTCCACGTCCATGGCCTCCAATGCAGGCAGTAGCCGAGCCACTACCTCCAGCATCACACCCACAGCAGGGATTGCAGGCACTTGTGCCAAAGAGTGTGAATTTGAGCGGCAGAGTCGGAGCTGGTATCATCAGCCACTTCAACTTAAAATTCTCGAACCCCGGAGGTGCCATGTCTAGTGAACAGAGGTCAGCTTCCATGTTGCGAAATGATGATGTCTCCAATGGTTCTTGCACCCTTCTGATTGACTATCTAATGGCGCCTCCCCGCCCATTGCCATTAATGAAGATGCTGACCCAGCAGCCTGCTCTGAAGGCCCTATTGTTGCCTCATTCAATGCTTCTTCCAGCGAGCAGTATGTGCTTTCAGCTGGACGAGTTGGCTACTGTGGCAATTGTATATAGGTTTCGTTTCCTTTAGCATGCTAAAGTTTTGAGGCAAAAGTTTAAGGGGATGTTCGTTTCATGGGGCTAAAGAGGCTAAAAGGGCTAAAGGGCTAAAGTTTAACCTAAGGAAACGAACATGTGGGCTAAAAGAGGCTAAAGTTTAGCCCTTGAGGCTAAAAGGTGGGGCAAAAGAGGGGCTAAACTTTAGCCTCAAAAGAGACACTAAATTTTTGCCTCAAAACTTTAGCATGCTAAAGGAAACGAACAGTTCCTTAGGGGGTGTTCGTTTCCTCCGGAGGCTAAAGTTTAGCTCCTAAAATTTGGGCTAAACTTTAGCACCTCTTGGAGGGCTAAGAGGATGTTCGTTTCCATGGGCTAAATGGCTAAAACTAAACTTTAGACTAAACCGTAGCTCTAGGAAACGAACGGGAGGGCTAAAGTTTGGACTAATCTTTAGCTCTAGAGGGAAAGAAGGGCTAAAGAAGGCAAAACTTTAGCCCTTCAAGAGGTGCTAAAGTTTAGCCCAAATTTTAGAAGCTAAACTTAGGGGGTGTTCGTTTCCTCTAAGGACTAAAGTTTAGCTCCTAAAATTTGGGCTAAACTTTAGCACCTCTTGGAGGGCTAAAGTTTTGCCTCCTTTTAGCCCTTCTTTCTCTCTAGAGCTAAAGATTAGTCCAAACTTTAGCCTTCCCGTTCGCTTCCTAGAGCTAAAGTTTAGTTTTAGCCCTTTAGCCCATGGAAACGAACACCCACTTAGTCCCTAGAGGAAACGAATACCCCTAAAGTTTTGCCTCCTTTTAGCCTTTCTTTCTCTCTAGAGCTAAAGATTAGTCCAAACTTTAGCCCTTCCGTTCGTTTCCTAGAGCTAAAGTTTAGTCTAAAGTTTAGTTTTAGCTCTTTAGCCCATAGAAACCAACACCCCCTTAGGGGGTGTTCGTTTCCTCTAAGGACTAAAGTTTAGCTCCTAAAATTTGGGCTAAACTTTAGCACCTCTTGGAGGGCTAAAGTTTTGCCTCCTTTTAGCCCTTCTTTCTCTCTAGAGCTAAAGATTAGTCCAAACTTTAGCCTTCCCGTTCGCTTCCTAGAGCTAAAGTTTAGTCTAAAGTTTAGTTTTAGCCCTTTAGCCCATGGAAACGAACACCCCCTTAGTGTCTCTTTTAGGGCTAAAATTTAGTCCCTCTTTTACCCGACCTTTTAGCTCAAGGGTCAAACTTTAGCCTCTTTTAGCCCATATATTCGTTTCCTTGAGGCTAAGGGGGTGTTCGTTTCCATGAGCTAAAGTGCTAAAACTAAACTTTGGACTAAACTTTAGCTCTAGGAAACTGAACGGGAGGGCTAAAGTTTGGACTAATCTTTACCTCTAGAGAAAAAGAAGGACTAAAGGAGGCAAAACTTTAGCCCTCCAAAAGTGCTAAAGTTTAACCCAAATTTTAGGAGCTAAACTTTAGTCCCTAGAGGGTGTTCTCTAGGGACTAAAGTTTAGCTCCTAAAATTTGGGTTAAACTTTAGCACCTCTTGAAGGCCTAAAGTTTTGCCTCTTTTTAGCTCTTCTTTCTCTCTAAAACTAAAGATTAGTCCAAACTTTAACCCTCCCGTTCATTTCCTAGAACTAAAATTTAGTCTAAAGTTTAGTTTTACCCATTTAGGCCGTGGAAACGAACACCCTAAGTATTCTCCGCCAGTCCCCGTCCCCGTTCTTCAGTCTCCGTCGTCCCTGTCCACCGGTCCAGCCGTCGCCGCCTCCAGTCCACCAATATCGCCGCCGAGGAGGTGGCACAACAGAAATCTGCCGCCGCGACAGCCTGCCTCCATGGCCGTGCCGCTGTCTGTGGGTGGTTAGAGAACGAAGCTGCCGCGCCCCTACTCTGCTTCCTCGCTCCTAGCCGCCGGAGTCTGCTTTGCTGGCATCGACCATCAGAGTCTGGCCCAGCACGCCGAGCAGACTGCCGATAGGGATCTCGTCGGCGGCCTCATCTCGCCGTGGACAATCTGAGACATCGCCGTGGAGCACAGCCGCTCGATTTCGAACCTGCGGCGTCGTCCGGCCGAGCGCTGGCCCGAGGTCATCGGCAGAGAGGTCGCTGTTGAGGTGGTTGCTTGCTTGCCTGGTTGCAGTGGCCGTGCGTGCTGCAGTAGCTGCTGTTGCCTCGCGCAGCCGACCATGGCGGCCTGGAGCTGCGTCCTTCCGCGGCTGGGGAGGAGGCGGGATGTGATTTTTTTCTTTCCGTAGCGAAGTACGGGCAGAGTACTAGTTTAGGTTAAGAAGCTACTAGTAAAACTTTACTGCCAAATTGGAGCCTAAAAAGCTTTGCATATTCCCTTATCTGGAAGGCCATGCCATGTTACCGCTAATCTGAAATCAAACACCACCACAGATTGTGAACACAGTGGTCCTGTTCGTTTTTTACCCTCTAAAATTTAACACCTGTCACATCAAAGAGAATCTTACTATTTATGAATATTTCGATCAATTTAAAGACAAAACCATATTGACAGATTGCTGCTAATTTTCGAGAATCTAATGAGCTTAATTAATTTAGGTTTTACTAAAGTAATGCTACGAAGAATCGTCTTCTAATCATGACTTAATTAACCTTATTAAATTCGTCTCTTAAATTAGTCTAGGGAGCCTGTAATTTATTTTATAATTAAACTTTATTTAGTACTTTTAAATACTAAGATTCTTTTGATGTGACAACTATAAAATTTAGACCCCGGGAGCCCCGTTCGTTTCCTACCCTCTAAAATTTGAGTCTGTTTTACGGTACTCCTAAATGAATGTCCACCGTTCATTTTTCGGATCCAATGGTTTAGATCACCACCATGATACTTTTAGTTCCCACATATATCATAAGTATCATTAAGGGGTATCATAAGTATCAAAGGGTAATTTAGTAATCAAGCGGGGTGGTAATTTTGTAAATTCTTCCGTTTGTAAGGGGGTAAATGAAAATTAGTGTTTCTCTTTCATTTGGCATGTTCTCGTTGACAGCAGCGATGGCGGATGGCTGGACATCCGGCGGCGTGCGGCCGTGCCGCAACGGCGGCGTGCATCCGTGCCGCAACCGTCCGCGTCGCGGGCTTGGGTCGTGGTGGGGCATGGCGGAGGCGCGGGCACGAGGAACCTCCTCCGACCCACCCCGGCTGCCAAGGTCGTCGCGCCTGCCCCCATGGATCGCGAGTCCCGAACCGGGCGAGGTGATGGCGACTCTGCTGGGTCGCGCGTGGGTCAAGGCTAGGGTGGGGCAGGGCGGAGGCGGGCGGCGCCCGGTGCTCGATCCGGGTGGCGCGGGCACGAGAACAACCTTCGAGCCGGCCGCCAAGGTCGTCACGCATGCCCCCATCGATGAAGATGGCAGAAATGCTTTAAGACGCTTGCTCATGGCTTATGCTAGACATAATCCGAGCGGTTAGTTCTCTGTCGGTACGTCCGCACCTTAACGATGATTGTATTGCTTTCCATGTTGGTGAGATCATCGGCTTGTTGGGATGCCCTTCCAGCTTTCGGATGCAATATCGGTCAAATAATGTTTTGAATTGTATCAACATTGCCTGCTATTCAAATATATTGGTTGGACATAGTTAGCATGTGAATTTTCTCCGAAAACTGCCATTTTATGGATCTGCCGAAGTTACATTTAAGCAGACACGCTTAAGCTGAACGAGAGATGTTTGATGTGTTCACCAAGTATGGTCCAAGTGGTGTATAATTGTAGATATCAAACAGAAGATACCGAAGGTATGGGTGCGTACTCACTACTCGACTTTTGAGAGTAATTTGTCTGTGAAGAAGGGTGCTATGGAACATAGTCATCCCATAAAAAAAGTTACAACAAAAATCAAGTGCAGGAACAAATGGTGACTTCAACTCGAAGAAATGATTGAGTCCGAGGTATTTAGAAGTACCATTGATTTTAATTTTGATGTTTGCAAACATGTTGGGCGCTACATGTTTGCGGGAAGATAGGGAACAAAGGCATACATTATGGTCACGGGAAGCGAGAAGGTAATAATGGTGCACATTGCACAGTGATATACTAATAATATTGCTGTTGGTAGAAGCAGGGTAAGTGTTTTGTTAGAACTAGGCAGATGCTCTTTTGCTTCGATATAACGAATGGTTTAAAAGATTACTTTGTTGTTTCCTTCTCCAGTGATGTCGAAATTGAGCGTACCTTGATTGAATCACAACTTGATGAATTTGAAGACATGGTACGAGCATTGGCATTAGAGAGGAGCCAAATAAAGGAAGCAATGGGATTTGCCCTGGATAATGCCAATGCAGCTAGGGAGGTAATGCCTATCATTTGAATAATTTTGCGACTTATATAACCTAACATTTGGACCCACACTGAGATCAGTTACTAATTTGATGATAATCTGTTGGCAACAATGAATAAAAGAACTCAACATGGGGGAGTATATCATTGTTCCGAGACAGCAACCTAATTCCATTGCACACCTATTAAGGAGAAAAATAAGTATTTAAGTGCTGTTGTGAGAAGTCACTAAAAGTACCCCTGATCTTTTCTATTTGAAATTGAACTACGTCACCAAGACAATTTGTATTGTTTTATTCTTCAAGAATTGGAAATAAGGTCAACTGATTGCTCACAAATGTTTTTCCCCTATAGAATGTGGGCTCGAATGTCCTATCTCCCCAAGACCCAAGGACAGGTCTTCTCACAATAAAATTACAGGGTTAGTTTTTTCTCCTGATCGTCGCCCTTTCTCATTTTGTTGAGGTTGGAATCCACCAATAGAACCGGCAGCTTTGCCTCACAACCATTCCTCTATGCTTTTTAAGTGTCTAATCAATGTATCTCGATTTGCATTACTTAAAGACGCTTATGCATGTTAAATTATCATATTTAACAGCAAGGAATTCTTCAGATTCTATTGTTCTCTTGTACTCCATGGGGAACAAATTTCCTTGGGAGTAGGAACAATTGGGTCGTCGCTAAGAATCTGTGTTATGAAGTTGCCATATTTTGACAGAATACTTAATATCAGGGTTGCCTGGTGTAGGTGTTTGAGGCACTGGATGAGCAGGGGACTTTGGAGCAACAACAACAAACGCTGGAACAACAGGGGTTTAAAGTGGAGAACCATGGGGGCAGCAGACGCCGGAACAACAGGGGGGTTTGAAGCGGAGAACCCATAGAGGGAGAAGTTTCAGGCGCAACGACGGTATCGGGCGGTGGAGATTCCAGCAACCTGACGATGCCGGCGACTAGGCGGGTGGACTTGTGAGCGGTAGCTAGATGCAAAAGATGAAAGAGATATATACACATAATAGTTCTTGACTTGTAGGATGTGTGTGCATGAAGGGTGAAATGAAGAGATATACATCATATTATTACAATATCACTCTGTTGATACGATTTAATAGATCAAAACAAATATATATAATGTTACGATATCAGACCTCCTTTTCCAAATTGTTTTGGACAGCATAGCATGACATCCAGAATTAGTTCACCAATTTGCCATAACAATGGAGCGATTTATTATCCATTTGTTTGATGAATGTTATTTGAAAAAGGAAATCATGAGTTTCCATAGCTAGCTAGCTCACCTCGCTGTTTCATGACATTTATTTGGAAATGGAAATCAAGAGTTTCACACAAGTTCATACAAAAATAGTTTCACAGTTAGCATATCTCACTAATTCATGATTCATGAACGTTATTTGCAGAAATATATCCGGTTAGAAAAAAATTGTGGCAATACATATAATCCAGCGGCTTTCTAGAAGATTTGCATCAACAGTTTGCAAATGCATATATACAAACATAACTGAAAGTTCCCAACTTTTTTTATTCAAACTATTCGAACACAGGACTCAGTTCATCACTAAATAAAACTCTCAAAACTGATGACCATAAAAAAGAGTTCATCTCCACCTGGACATCATCAGATTCAGTTTCAGGCTTTCAGCTCCTACACCATAATAAATATAAAAAAGACCACATCAGCGATTCATACTTGAAAGCAACTGAACAATTTAGAAATGATTGAACATCAAAAGTATTCCTAGAAAAGTTATCTCTTTGCCTCATTTGTGTTCAGGCATATTAGAATTTTATTTTCCCCTAAAAAAACAGATACAGACACTCAAGGCAATATTTATTTAAGCACTATCACAAGAAAGGATTCCATAAAGCAAGCTTAAGGAAATTAAATCTAGTAGACATTAAACAAACATAACTGTGAGAATGATTTAAATGAGATAAGGAAATTAATTATTGTCGCTAAACACTTGTATTGCAGATACGACAACAAGAAAAAACAGAGCTTGTATGCACATAAAGAAACTACCTACTGTTGCCTACTAAGGTACTAGTTAACTGTTGTGCTGCTATGATCCCCAAATAAAAAAGGAAAATATTGGTAAACAAGTGCATCAAGATCATTCCATAAAAAATAAAATAACTATAGGCTTAAGGAACCATTTCCACCTGATATTTACAACACTGATTTCTGAATTGCCTGTTGTGTGAAATCTTGTCATGTGTTCGATATTCTATTGTTTTCTTCCGCACCACATAATTACATATGATTTAGATACGCTATTAGAAGACAATTTAACTTGTGGAGCTATCATAAGCACTAATGTTTAAACTGAACTATTAGAAAATTCTCTATATTTTATATTTGTATGGATACCAGATGCACTAGTCACCAGCATAGCTTACAAAAATAATTATATGCACCATATTATTTAAGATATGTTGCCTAATTATCTAGAGAATCATGGCAAGCCTACAGCCAAGGGATACACAGAAACAAACTACCTACTGCTGCTACAGATATGCAAGATGCAGAGATCAGCGAGAAACAAACGAGCCTTCAAAGCTACCTAATCAGCTACGAAGCAATTATTCAGCATATGGCGTTGATAACATATAGTCAGACATGTCCAATTCAAATATCGAAATTGCCGTGTCAACTTGAACGAATGGAATGAATGTTCAGTTTCAACGATGACAGACCTGAACGGAATGGTGTTCTGCAACCGATTCAGATCGAGAGACTCGGTAGGATCTGATTGGCGGTCGACTTGATGCGGATGACGACGCAAAGACCAGTGGCGAAGGGAGGTTCCAGTGATTCGCGGCCTTCACGGAAAATGCGGAATCGACGGATCGAGATGGCCGAAGGGAGGGCGCACCGATTCACGGCCTCTTTGGAGAAGGCTGGCGGCGATAATCCGATGGGGACAAGCCAAGGGAGGCTGCACCCGCACGGACTTGGGTTCTCGGCAAGCAGCGCACGAGAACAGCGGCAGCGGTGCCCGGCAACGATGATGTGCGGCTGGGTTGGATTCGATCCCATAGAAGCAGGTTAGTCAGAATATTTATTTAGAGACTAATTACCATATTAGCCTTTGATAATGAACGGTTAGATGGTGTACATGATACTTTCTGGGTATTGGTATCATGGAGCACAGTAAAGGTGCTCCTAAAATTTA
>JAUNZO010005193.1:0-134282 GCA_031894775.1 Chloris gayana
GGATCAGATGTTGGGTTTAGTCCCACATCGGATATTGATGATGGGGAGCCAACTAATAAGGTGGAGGGATCCTCACCTAGAAGGCTAATCTTTTGGGTTGAGATAGTCCAGGACCTTAGTTGGACTCCGGTTGGGCCTATGGTTTGGTAGGCCCAATGTGACTGGGCTGGCGGCGAGGGCTCGTGGGTACGACGAGCCGGGCCGCACTCTACCAAGTGGTATCGGAGCCATGGTCAGAAACCTGAAATGTCTCGGGGACATCACACGGATATCGGGCCGTCGGATTAGATCTCCTGGGCCACATGGTTATCGAGCTGTCGGAGGGGTGTCCACCCGGATGTGAAGGAGAGATGGGGCCACCCGATGTGTGATGGGGGAGATTGTTGGGTTTAGTCCCACATCGGATATTGATGATGTGAGAGCCAACTAATAAGGTGGAGGGATCCTCACCTAGAAGGCTAGTCTTTTGGGTTGAGGTGGCTCAGGACCTTGGTTGGGGCTCCAGTTGGGCCTATGGTTCGATAGCCCCGGTGTGACCTGGGCTGGCGGCGGGGGCTCGTGGGTACGACGAGCCGGGCCGCATTCTAACATCAGAGAATTAACAATTCAGTTGCATGGGTTGTACTAGAGCGCCGCATGTTCAGTTGAATGCATAGCAGCTGTTACGAATTTTTATTTTTGAGATATTTAATTCCTTTAGGTGATTGCAACTTTATCCAACACATACCATCCAGATGCAAAATTGTATCCATTTATGTTACAGCTGACATGTCAAACCACAATTGTTATGTGAAAAACACTATTTTAGGTAGATTTCTTCCAATATATCTGATAGCATTAACAGCCTTGGAGGCTGGGTGGTGTTGTTGCAGGTGAGCTCGAAGTCAGGGTTGCGGAAGCAGCCGGCCCCAATGCCGAAAGGGTACTGGAAGCTGAGGGGTCCGCATGCCTTCGCACACTTGAGGAGAGAGGCCGCTGCGTAGGGAACGGTGGTCTCGTCCCCGGATGCCCGCACCGGAGCCCCAACGCAGCCGAAAAGGAACCCTGCAATCAGAACAGCTACTTTAGAAGTGACGTTGTCCCCCATCGTCGTCGGCGCTGCTAGCAGTGCACTTGTTCGATGTGTAGTGGCTTTATTGCTTCTCTCGGACTAGAGAAATCTAATTAAGGTCCACACGCTACTTATGGTCGAATGAAGTCTCCTATTATCATGTTCAACGCTGTGTAATGTGGCGTTTTGAGCGCGTGTGACCAGGCCTTGTAGGCACATACATTATGTAATTAATGTTGAGCAAAAATTCCAATCGACTTTTATTCTGAATTTGTCCATGTATGTGGTAGGACAAGGGTGAATTAGCGCGCGGGTGCTTTCTATTGCCCTGTTGTACAGGACCGTTTACATTGTATCGCGATGGGATATAGAAAATACAGGACCGTTTACGTTTAGCGGCTATTTTATTATCCAATTCTTTTCTCACGAAAGGATGAGCTGGTAGACGTGCCGTCGCATCCATTTGAATGAAGAAACTACAAGTATTCCTGAATTGACTTTTTAGTTTGCCTGTTCGAGGAGTTGAGGTGCCATAGTTTGCCTCTTCGAGAAGTTGAACTGGAAAATGGGAGACACCGTACAGTCATTATACGTTTGCCACCACAATATGTATCCATTATAATAATTTTTTTATAACAGACGATTTTATTTCCATTAAAAACAGGATACATCAACTAGAAAAATATCATCCCAGTTTAGATTTTGCAAAGCATGCAAGATTGGACAATGATTAGCATGACCTAAGTGATTACATGAGCAGTAAGCATTTCCATTCGGTGGAGTAATTTGAGCTCTTCTTGCCAGATTGTGTGCCGACTTGTTGTAGTTTTGACTGATCTTGTGAACTTTTATGTGATATCCTATGTGTTCTCTTCAATTGCAAATAACAGTGGCCTCAATTGCACTAGTACAATCCGCTACTGTAGCGGCGGGCCCCAAAACGGCCCAGCGGCACGGCCCGAAGTGGCCTGCCGCTACAGTGCTGGACTGGCCACCGTGTCGAAGCCGAACGCCGCTATAACCACCTAATAGTGACGGTTGGCTTTTCCAACCGCCGGTACAATTCAAGAGGTAAGCCACCGTTAAATGGGTATTTTTAGGGGTGGTTGGCAACTTGAGCCGCCGGTACAAATGCCGCTGCTATAAATAGACGCGTTCGGATAGCACGAGTGAGCTACTCCACTGTGGGCGGCCTGAAAATTCGGGCAAAAATTGAAAAACAAGTGTGTGTGTGTGTGTGGGGGGTTGAGATCATTCTTCTTGGTTAGATTTGTTCCCTAGGGTAAGGGGATCTATCCCATGTATTATTCTTCCTATCATGTTAGAATTAGTAGAATTTTGGCTGTAATTTTTTTTAATTTTATTCGTATTTGTCACAATTCTCTACATTTGTAGAGCTATGGTTGGTTTTTGTCCATTCTATTTGTATCTTGAGTCTTTTACATGGAGAAAAGTTGTATCTCTAGGCTTCTTCATGAAGAAAGATTATATATCTAGGTTTCTCATGATAGATGGAGAGATAGGTTAGGTAAAGAAAATGTATATTTGTCATTAAAATAAATTATGTATCTAGTTGGTCACTTTATTTGTAGCTCACAAAACTTGATCCTACGAGATATATTAACCCATGTTTTGTTGAACTAATTATTATTTTTTATGTGTAGTGCTTGAGGTATGGATAAATCTTGGATGCATGAGGCGTCAAGAATGGGAAGTTATTTTCGAGGACAAGTCAAGGTATTTGTCACGCAGGCCGCACAACATGCTAAGCGAGAAGGAAGGACTGAAATACATTGTCCATGTCGTGACTGCAAAAATGAGAAACTGTGGAAAGATACGGTTATAATCAATTCACACATAATAACGAGAGGTTTTGTTAAGGACTACACCAGGTGGAAAGCATGGTGAAGACGTGGTGGAGGCAATACCTAACCAATCTGTTGATGGTGATGTTGATGATGACCTTGATATTTATGATCATGTCAATGTTGAAGATGAGGAGCTTGTTCGAGCCGAGGAAGTAACGAGAATAGTCTTGTGATTTTGATGTTGAGGAAATGTTGCAACACTTTTGATCCGAAGTGTTGCTCCATGGAGGGACAACGAGAGGGTTGAGCAACTTTGCATCGTTGGAGAAAGCATCGAAGGATCCACTATATGAGGAATCTAAGTGATGTGAAAAATGGTGTACTGTGCTACGTTCGGTACTTGAGCTGATGAAATTAAAGGTCATCCATGGTTGGTCGGATGCTAGTTTCATTGATTTGTTGGAACTCCTTTCGGACATTCTCGCCGAAGCCCAACTTGTTGCTAAAAAGCACTTGTTTTGCTAAGAAGCTCATAACCCCACTTTCGTTAGGCGTGCAAAAGATACACGCGTGCCCAAATCATTGCATATTGTATCGTGGGGGAGGGATTACAAGGACGCCGTGAGATGCCCAAGATACAAGCATAGTCGGTACAAGTGTAAGGACGACTATGATGCAGACACATCAGCTTGTTAGTGAAAAGAAGAGCAACAGGAATGTGAGGAAGAGGAACAAAAGCATCACCGTCGATGATAGGGAACAAACGAAGATTCCTCCCTTGGTCATGTGGTACCTACCGACTGTCGCTTGGATAAGAAGCTTGTTTGCCAACCCCAAGGATGCTGAACCGATGACGTGGCATTCGCGCCCAGGGACTCAAAGAAGCTTAGTCATCCAGCTGATGGGATCGAGTGGAAAAAGTTTGATTCTAACCATCCAGAATTCTCTAAAGAGACAAGGAACATACGGTTTGCTCTAAGTATAGACGGGATGAATCCTCATGGTCATTGAGGAACACGCAGAGCACTTGGCCGGTTATATCGTCAATATACAACCTTTCACCGTGGTTGTGTCACAAGAGAAAGTACTTACTATTGAGAATCCTCATATCTGGTCCGAAAAACCTGGTAACGACATAGATGTGTTCTTGGAACCATTCTTCGAAGACATGCGAAACCGTGGTTAGAAAGGGTTAGTATATGGGATGAGCACCGTAGAATGCCCTTCATGCTCAAAGCCATCATTTTTGTGACGATAAGTGATCCCCGGCACTAAGGGCGCTATTAGGATAGGTCAAAAGAAAGTATGGTTGTTTTGTATGCGTTGATGATATATCCCATGTGTATCTTCCATCATCCAAGAAGATAGTGTACATGCGAAACCGTCCATTCTTAGCACGAAACCATAGGTGCGCTTGTTGAAGAGATAGTTCGATGGCACTATTGAGGAAGGCAAAGAACCTCGACGTTGGACCCCTAGTGTTGTGTTTGAGATGGTAAAGAACATCAAAGTTGTATTTGACAAACCGGTGAAGGGAGTTCCAAAGTGCAAAGCACACACGCCCTTTAAGAAGCAATCTATTTTCTTCGGATACCTCGATTACTAGGCGGAACTTGAAGTGACTCATGCCTTCGATCGGATGCACATTGGGAAGGGCGTATATGACAGCACTAGCAGACTTATTCTTGACCTACCCGGTAAGACAAAGGATGGACTCAGCGCACGTAGAGATCTTATGGCACTCGGACATTAGACCCGAGCTCTATACGCAGGAAAGGGTGAACGGAAAATACTATCTTCCTCCCATAATCTACAACCTTATGCGTGAGGAGAAAATAGCAATTGCAAGTGTCTACTCAGGATTAAGTGTCCCACTCGGATTCTCATCGAACGTGAAAAATCTCGTGAACATGGAAGAGCTAAAGATAAGTGGCTACAACACTCACCACTATCACACAATGCTTTCGGTGTTCTTAGCCATCGCCAACAGTGGCTGTGAAACCCGAGTGGTTGAAGTTGACTATAACTCGGCTGTGCTACTTTTGCAACGTAGTCTCGAAGAAGGTGATCAGTAAAGCGGAGTTGGATGACGTACGGACCCACATAAATGAAACAATGTGCGTGCTCGAGATGTGCTTCCCTCCATCCTATTTTGATACCATGGAACACTTCATGCTTCATATCGTTGATTAGATTGTAGCGTTGGACCCCGTCTACATGCATCATATGTTTCCCTTCGAGAGGTTCATGTATGTAATGAAAACGCTTTGCATGCACTCGTTCTCATCCGGAGGGTTCAATGATTGAGGGATACAACATTGAGGAGATTATCGTGTGTTGTGCTGACTACATTAAAGATGGAGGAGCTATTGGTCTTCCCGTGTCTCATCATGAAGGCCGGCTGTCTAGAAAAGGTACACGAGGACGAAAGTCATTCATCGACCGTGACTATAAAAGAGTGGATGCAGCACATTAGCGTATTGCAACATGACAGAGATTGTGGGCCCATACTTTGAGAAACATCCGAGTGAGCTTCACTAGAACCACACGGACAAGACAGAAGATTGGATCATAAAGGAGCACAAGAAAACCTTCACATCATGGTTCGAGAACCAAGAGCTTCCACGTGGGGACTCCGTAGACGACAAAATGTTGAGAAGGTTAGCCATGAGGCCTTCGAAGAGTGTGGTTACATTTCAGGCTTACAACATCAATGGCTATACCTTTTACACTCGAAGAAAAGGACAAGAAAAGCAAGTGTCAAAACAGCGGTGTTCGAACACATGCCTATGATGAAGATGACAATCCGACATCATACTACGGGTACATCGAGGAAATATGGGAACTTAATTATGGGCAAGATCTCGTTATGTCCGTATTTAAATGCAAATGGGTGCAACACCCACAGGGGTGGAGGTGGATGAATACGGATTAACCCTCATCGATCTAAACAAATTCGATCACAAAGATGACCCTTGGATACTCGCTAGGGTGGTAGCGAAGTGTTCTATATACTCGACTAAAGAATGAAAAGAAGTACATTGTTATTTCGGGTAAACAAAGAGTCGTTGCAGTGGAGAATGTGAAGGATCAAGATGAATATAACCAATATGATGAACTTCTATTATTTATTGATCCAAGTAAATTCAAAATCATAGAAACAAGACTCAGATATTCCGTAGAAATGCCCTACACACGCTCGGATTGCGAAGGAAAAACTGTCCAAGGATACTCGTACCTCTATTGTACTTTAATCTGTACTTCAATTTATACTCGTCAACCGGCATGTAATTCATATTTGTACGTTTATGACATAACTCTATGACATATTACTGGAATTTATTCAAATTTAATTATTTTTTTCAAAAGAACATTATTAGTTTGGTCATATTTCAATTATAACTAATAAGTTTTGAATTTTTTTATTTATAGCTTGTTTTATTGCAAACTATAACAATTTAAAACTATGTAAATCATTTTAGAAAAAGTCCAATTTACATTACAATGACATGTGGACCCACTATCATTTGTAACGTCGGTTGGCATTGCCAACAGCCGTTATTATCATTTTATTAACTTTTAATTATTAGTTGTCATTTTTTAATTTATAACTATTTATTTGCAAACTATAGCAATTTAGCACTATGAAAATTTATAACTAATTTTTTTGCAAACTATAGCAATAAGTTTTGTATTTTCGAGTGACATGTGGGCCCATGGCCTTTATAGCGCCCGTTGGTATTGCCAACCGCTGTTACAAAGGCATGATAGGTGGGCCCATGGCCTTTTTAGCGGCGGATAACAACCTCGTCCGCCGTTTTAGAATATTGGTCTCACCGACAAGTGGGACCCACCATTATTTTTACCGGCGGATGACTTTGCCAACCGCCTTTATCCTGCTCCGTCTATAAATAGGCGCACCGTCTCGTGGCTCCAACCCTAACATTGGCGCCGCAGACTAACGACGCCGACAGAGCTGCCTAACTCTCCGGTCGCCGCCCTCGTCCACGACTCCGGTCACCGCCCGACCGCCGCCCTTGTGTAGATGTACAAGCTGCACAAATTTCCTTGGTGGTGCGTCCCAATGTTAAATTAAAGTTGTGGTAGTTAATACTAATATAAGTGGTGGTCCTTGATATTCACATGTGGAAGTTAAAACTAGAAAATGATTGTCCTTAATGCTTTGCACGTAGTCGTTAGTAAAAGAAATGCTGCCGTTGCTCACACATGAACGTTAGGGCACGTACAACGCGTCTCCAGCCCCCTTCTCCGTAGCGGCTTTTTGCAGTTACCCTGCGTCCACGAGCAACGGCGCCCGCGTCGCCTCGCAAGACGACGCTCCCATCCCGTTCTCCCGGGCGGTATAGACTCCTACGGCGCCGATGTACAGCCTCGCCTCTCCTCGGCGACGCCTCGATCGGATCCATGCTGGTCGCGTGCGAGCGCGGGAGTTTTCCCGCGGTAAATCGTCGTTCGCCCGCCATCTTCTCCTACAAGAGCTCCCCAATCTCTCTCGCAGTCCTCCCTCATCGTCGAGATGTCGACGTCGACCGGGCCCGGAAAACTGAAGAAGGGGTCAGCTGCGGCGGCGGCCCAAGCCCATACCCGTCTCGTTCGTGGTGGCAGCTCGACGGCACCGTCCCCTTCTGCCGGTCGTGGTGGCGGCTCGACGTCGCCTCCTTCTATCGGCACCACCGCCCCCTTCTCCCCTGTGCCCAGCTCTGCAGCGCCATGGCGCTCCGTGGCGCCATGGATGGATTCCCGTGGGTTCCCGACTCCCCATTCCCTCCTTCATCGTTCGGAGGAGACTTCTTTGCTTGGGGTGATGGGGAGAACACTAATCCCTCTCCTCCTGGATCTCAGTAATTCCTCTTCTCTTCTTCACCTGTTCAATGCTTTGATTAGCAAATTGAGTTTCAGTATATCCTTGTATATGAACATTAGGTGCATGAGTAGTTCTGAATTCATGTTGATGAGCTGAGTAGTCTCTGAATTGGTCTCTGATTACTTCATGATTTATATTTGATTGTGTTGGGGATAGCCATATGTGATATGGGCTAGGGTTCCCCTTTGGTATGCAAAAGAGGCCCTTGTAAGGTTAAAGGACCTGTTTGTAATATTGATCCCACCAATGGAAAAAATGAAACTCCCCTCCCTCTCCTCCTATAAATAGAGGAGAGGTGGGTTGGAGAGTGGGGCTTGGCCATTCCATTAGTTGACTGCCTGAGTTAGTTCGCCTAGGTTGCTTTGCCTGAGTTACTTCGCCTAGGCTGCTTCACTTATCTCTCTATACTCACTTCGTCTTTCATGTTGGGGATATAAACCCCAACACATTGTACTCTGACTAGATCATCGAATAATCACTATTTTTGGTTGCGAATCTGTACAGTTTGTGCTCAATTATTTTCAGGATGTGAAAATAATTCAGTTTGTGCCATCAAAAGAGTAGCTTCCAGAGATTCTGTTTGTGTCATATTTACCTATGATTCAGTTTAGAATTCAGTTTGTGTCATCAGAGTGAACTCATGGATGAATTTCATTTTATCATCTGTACTCTTGAGTATGTGCTCAGATGAATCCAACATCTTACATTTTAACTTAGAAAAACCTCTATTTCTTTTTCTCTTTGTTTACTACTCCCTCCCTTACGTTTTTGTTGTCGTCGTAGTTCAAGTTATAACATGCATTTTTTGTTGTCGTCGTAGTTCAAGCAGAATCGTTCTTTACGCATTTGCCCCTGCACAACTTTCTGCGGTCTCGCTCCTCCCGCTGTGTGATCCCGAAGCCGGACATGGGCGCCGTCTGGGACATTAATCCTTCGTTTCATCAGTCCTTGGTCATCCTCTCCGCTCACTGTCCTGCCGTGATCTTCACCGCGCATAGGTCGCTGATTCCGCCATGGACGCCGTGGAAGGAAGTAAGCTCCACCAGCGCCTGCATCTCCCCTGCCGCATGGATGGAGTGCTGTTTGAGTACGCAACCGGATTCAGGTGGGGAAACGTTGAGGCAGTGCGGGCTGGAAGCCACGGCGAGCGCTCGGCCTGGTGGAGGAAGGACGTGAGGGCAGACATGTCAATTATTTATTTCCTTAATTCCACGAAGTTGTCGGCAGCGACAACAAAAACGTAAGGGAGGGAGTACAATTTTACTAACCATGAGCATGAGTTTACTGCAAAGGGACTTACATCCATTCATCTGTTCTTCAACAGTTGCTATGAAAAAGATTGTTTCTGATGAATGGATGATGAAAATACTTGTGGTATAGAAACTCATGATGAGCACATGTTTAATCTTGTAATTTTGAGGTGGAAGCGTGCAATAATAGGTCTTTTAGTGATCTAGCAGCACAATCATAGAAAATGGTAACTGAACATTAGTCAAGGATGACCGAGATTCAGTATATCCTTGCAAATGGTAACTGAACATTGATTCAATCATAGAAAATGTGTCGAGTCCTAGGATGAAGCATGTGCATAGGTTCTCTGAACATTGATTCAATCCTTGCAAATAGGACTGTGTTATTGTTTCAATATCCTGAACAATGGAGTGTTGAAGTTTCACTCTGATTTCTGAGAGTACATAGTTTTGCTAAAGTGAATTGAACTATTGAACTGAGGATTTTTAATTGGATACACTTGTCAACTCCCATGTTCCCATCTATGCGAGCTAATTTTGATTTGATCACACTTTTTTATTTATTCAGTTCACCATATACCTGACAATTTGAGTAAAGGAGCAGTACATATGTGGGTAGGTAGTAGATGCTACTAAACTGAATAGTATTCTGTACAGGTATAAACTGAATAGTATTTTGTACATTGTGTGCCAAACTTAACATTTTGAGGATTGAATAATAGTTTTGAATGCCCAGTTTGCAAGGATTGAATAATAGTATAACTGTTATTGAATGCCCAGTTTCTATGCAAAATGTTTGGAATGCCCAGTTTCTATGCATAATAGTATAACTGTTATTTATTATGTTTACTGGTATTTTTTGGTATTTTTTGCAGGGACAAAGATGTTCGTCCAGCTAGTGGTTTCATGAGCTACTTTGGAAATCAGGAACAATATTCACATTTGGCTGCAGCTATTCATAGTAGCCATCTCTCTAGTCCAGTGTGTGAAAACAATGATGCTGGTTCAGCTCCTTCAGTGGAATGCTTGGATGGCAGGGGCAGTGGTAGTGGCAATGGTGATGCCAGTATTAGAACTGAGAAGAGGATCATGTGGACTATGGATGAAGACATCAGGGTGATGAGCGCTTGGATAGAGCATTCAACAAACTCTTCCTGTGGAGCAGATAAGACTGGTCACCAATATTGGAGTGATGTTGTTGAATCGTACAACAAGACTGCCCCAACACTTCGTAAAAGAAATCAGAAGCAATGCAAGGATAGATGGCACAAGATTAACAGGTTGACAGACTTCTTTGAGTGTGCTTATGTTAAGGCTCGTAGAGTATTTACAAGTGGATATTCAGATCAAATGTGGATTGATGCAGCACACAAGTTCTATGTGGGTGACAATAAAGAGGCAAATCTAGGACCCTTTGTTCTAATGGAGGTTTGGAAAATGTGTCGTGAGGAGCCAAAGTGAAAAACATATAATAAAGAACTGAAAAATGCACATAAAAGGAAATCATTTCACCTTGAAGGAGATTCATAGGAAGATGATGCAACTCCTAATGTGCCACTGAAACGTCCAATTGGTCAGAATGCAGCTAAAAAGGCTGCTCTAGCTGCAAATGGCAAGTTAAAGGGCGAAGATGGTCAATAAAAGGAGTCTCCTATTGAGCTAGACAAGTTTGATAGATATAGCAAATTCCAGGAGGAAAACAATGAGAAGCGCATGAAGTTATGGACAGGCAGGATAAGCTATCATCTGAGAAGCTAGAGGCCACAAAAATTACTCACCTTAAGCTCAAGAATACAAAGAAGGAAAGAATCTTGAAAAAGAATAAAAAACAATGGAGACTTATAACAACCTCATCTCACAAGATACAAGTTTGATGTCTAATGAGGAAAAGGAGCATCCAGTTGCTATGATGAAGTGTCTTATGAAGGCCCTGTTTCCTTAAACTAACTGAATAGGTAATTGTAGTTGCCAAGTCACAAGCCCTTTTTCCCTACCGAATGAGTTGTTGTCATGAGTTGGTGTCAAAAGTGTGAATTGTTTTACTTTGGCCAAATCAGTGTTAACATTTTTCTCATAGTGCTAATGTGAACTGAATGTTAATTTGCATCCCTTTTGTGACAATAAAATAGAACATGTGAGATGGCCACACAATGGTGTGCACAAATTTATTTGCAATTGATCTTTGCTTATGTGTACAGTATTTAATTGCCTGTAGACAGTAAAGTCGTCTCTAGGTTGTATGACCTATCTGTTCATGTGTCCGTAGCATTTACTATTGTACATGCCCTTAGCATGGCCATGATGCTTTAAATATGGTCTCTAAAAGTTATAAATGTGATCGTTAATGGTTCATGCTAGCTAGCATAGGCCATTAACGACAATCAATATGGTTGTTATTACCATGATTGTGGTTGTTAATACCATACAATTAACGATAAAAAACTATGTGGTCGTTAAAAATTTAACGACATTAATTTTCATGTGGTCATTATTGCAATTAACGACGGGACTTTTAACGACCATTGACAGCGACAAGCGACACATTTCTTTGGTCGTTACTAGATTTTAACAACCACATATAGACTTTTAACAACCACATATCCCATCATTAATACTCATTATTCTTGTAGTGTTCTCTTTTCTGTTTCTCTTGCCTCCACGTTTGACCAAAGAGAAATACTTTGGTGAACATAGGGGCATGTGTCCACCCTAGCTTTTCTATTAATTATGGATAAATATAAATATTGAATCTCTGACTATACTATTAAACATGTCAGATTAGTTGTAGATATGTTGTCAAATCATAAATTGAAGTACATAAACATCAAATTCTGACAAATTCATGAAATTCTATTAAATTTCATAAATTTGTCAGAATTTGATATTTCTGAACATGAGTTTATGACTTGACAATATGTCTACAACTAGTATGACATGTTTAATAGCATAATCAGAGATTTAATATTTATATTTAACTATAACTAATAAAAAAAGCTAAGGTAGACACATGCCACTATACCCACAAAAGTCATTCTCTTGACCGAAGGCTGAGGTAGCTTGCAAATTTTGGTCTACATTGAACAACCGTGTTGTGGAGGGCCTCAGCAGGAAGCAACTGCCCTGCTCTGCTCTATCATGTCGTGCTGCCGACCTTAGGGATCCTATCGTCGCAAGTTATAATGCTCCTTTCCATAAAAAAAAAAGTTATAATGCTCCTTGTATCATCCGTGACCTTACTGACTTCCTTGCTTGTTTTTTCCAACATTATGGTGCGAGTGCACAGGTCCTTTATCTGAATTCTCACTACAGTAACACACAGATGTGTGGTAATTAAACCATATGGATCCCAGTGATTTCCGTGGATTACTTTCGAAGAATCTAGTGCCTAATTAAAAGAGAATTACAATTATGCATGTTTGAAATAAAAAATAGTAGCAAAACAACTTAGACTACCCAACTTTGTTGGGAGTAAAAGTACTATTGTTACATTGAGATAACAAGTGTTGTGTAGTGTATACAATACTCTAAGAAAAAGAGAACACACATATAGCAGTACAGACATATCACTTTGCTGGGATAGCAAAACTGACAAGCATTAGGAACATTGTATATCATGAATGATACCATTTTTCTCCTCCACCAAATAAAGTCCGCAGACTGGGCCTTAGTGTCGTTGCCCAACTGATAATGAATATTCTAGCATTTCTGGCCTTTCGTAGTCATCCAGTTAGAACCTGCATCTTCGTTAAGACTCAGGGCCAATGCCGCCACATCTACCTTCAGATGGGGTACATAAGAAAGGTTGCATTTCTTCAGCATCTTCTAGAGCAACAGGACGAATGTTTGCCCTTTTCGTTCGTAGAAACTGCAAAGTCATCTCGACTTGCTTCATTGTAGGTCTCTCTTCACCCTGGAGCCTCAAGCATATTTCTGCTAGGTTGGCAACACTAATTATTTCTTCCTCGGTAGCTTCCTTACAAACATGAGCAGCAACTATATCTTTTATTGGCTTTAATTTCAACTCCCAGAGAAAGAAATTGGACAGATTCGTCATTGTACCTGTCTCGTTTGTAAAAATAGGCTTCCTTTTTAGAAGTAGCTCTGCAAGAACGACACCAAAACTATAGACATCACTCTTCTCGTTTAGTTGACCTGTATGGTAGTACTCTGGATCTAAGTACCCAAATGTGCCTTGGACATTTGTAACAACATGAGTTTTGTCAATAGGGACCACTCTAGAAGCTCCAAAGTCTGACACTTTTACAGTGTAGTTAGAATCAAGAAGTATATTGGAGGACTTAATGTCACGATGGAAGACTGATACAGAAGCTGCTGAGTGGAGATAATACAGCGCTCCAGCTGTTTCTGCAGCAATTCGTAGGCAGTCATCCCATGACAAAGAGAACCCATTGCTTGAACTGCAATGTAGAACTTCAAATAGTGAACCATTGGGAATGAAGTCATACACCAATAGTGGGACCTCAGTTTCAAGACAGCATCCAAAGAGCTTTACAATATTTCGATGGTTTATCTGAGAGAGAATAGCAACTTCGTTAATAAAATCACTGATCTCTCCTTCCTCAATATCCTTTGATTTTTTTATTGCCACAACTCGTTGATCGGATAAGATACCTTTGTACACCATACCATGTCCTCCACGACCAAGGATTCGTGTAGGATCAAAATTATTTGTTGCTTTTTCAAGCTCTTCCAAAGTAAAGATCTTGGTTTTGTCACTTGCATTTTCATCTGATAATATTATCTGTTCTAGGAGAAGTCCTTGATTCTTTTGAAAGTACTTCTTTCGTATTTGATTCTGGATGTTCCTTTTCCATTTGCGAGCAAGCATTGTCGCACTTATGCTAGTAAGTAGGACGCCAAATCCACTACTAATCCCAATGATAATACCTGAAATAGTTATGGTCCTTAGTCCGGTACAGCTCTTTCTTCCCAGTATTTGTAGTGAAATTATTTCCTAACATGCATGAAAATCACCTGATAGAAGACTTTGCCTTTTTATTTGAGTGCATCCCATTATCGTTGTATCATATTGTGTTTTATCAGGGCAGCTGGAACAATCGTATCCTCCTGCTGTATTATGGCATGCCCCTCTGCATATGCCTGGGCTCTTGCACTCGTCAATATCTGCAACAACATCCGAGGTAGTATTAAATGACATAACTTTCCAGATTATTGATGGCTGAAAGTATAGCGACATCTTCCCTGTCTTGGATAGAAAAGTCAGTTTTTTTTTCTGATCCACCTGAATTTCAAATAACTGTCCTGAAACAGTATGGTGAAGTAAACAATATCGCTAATTAACTGAAGCAGAAAGGTATTCGCGACCAGTAAATTCATCTAGTCTGGTTATTGACTGCTACAAAGACTTCTTATCGAGGCATTTATTATTCATTGAAGATCTTCAAAAATGAAATTACAGAGAAGAATTATACAGCTCAGTTAATGATTACGTACAGGAACTCATTCTATACCCAGGCATAGTTATTCACTGGAGAATTTTTAAAATTAAATTACAAAGAAGGATTTTACAGTCTAGACAGCATGAAAGATTCAGAGTTCCGGGTCACATTATGCAATAAAGTTAGTGCTGAATACCATACAGTTTCGGTTCTAGAACCGGTTGATTGGTGCAATATAAAAACATTATCGAAATAACTTCATTATTTTGGAATCTGAGAGAAATAATAACTGGTCGATATGTGCAATATAAAAACATAGTATCAAATGATTTAGAATTTTCAGAATAGAACCTGAGTTAGCTCAACAACTTGGCCGTTTAGTTATAACTACTCTTCAATGTGTAATAAATTGTGAACCAAATTGAGGTGTGCTCCCAAGCAAATAAATGACGCTCGTAGAGAGGGAGAGAGAGACAGACCGTAACAGCCATTCTGTATATATGGATTCCCTTCAAACCCTGACAGACATTTGCATCGATAACCAATGTAACTATCTGTAGAGTTGACGCCCAAGCACGTGCTGTTGATGCTAACACACGCATATCCAGAGTTGTTCTGTTTTGCCTCCTGGCAGGTCAGATTTGCAACTGCCCATTGCACTGAGGATGATTCTCCCGAACCAATATACAGTTCAGGTTCCTTGGCTACATACACCCTAAATTCCTGCTGTTCAAAATATGAGGTATATTTGATGCCCACTAGTCCCTCACTGACATTTATATATGTCACAAGGTGTTCATCATCGAACTGGAGACTTGAAGATATCTCATCTGTACAGTTGAGCTCAAATAGCTTCCTTGCAAAACAACCGTCTTCCAGGCCGAAAGGAAATGGAACTTGTATGTTGCCACATGATCGACGACAATTCGCCTTTTGTTCATTTGGATTATATCCTATTGTTGTCAAAATCAATTAATGAATCTCTAATCATTGAATTTAACAAAAACAATTCAGGCACTTGACCAACTTATTTTGGTAATCACAGTAATATTAAAATGGCATGTCTTAGAGAAATTAAATCTTGTATTGGAGTATGTATGCAAGGTATTTCCATGTTTTTCAATACATTCTTGCCGCACTGCCCTCTCACCATATATAACCCACACATCTTAATTACCCACCGACTTTCTTTGCTTCTATTATTTATACTATCATGACAAACAGAATGATTGTAAAATTTGAAAACAAGTACCTTTGTCACGTGAACAGCCGTTGGCTATGTATGGATTTCCCACATAGCCACCTTCGCAACCGCAGAGATAACTGAGGTCGAAATAGCTATTATAGCACATGCTGTGGCTGCTTACACAAGCGTAGTTTGTTCTGTTATCCAAGACGGCAGCGCACGTTGGTTGATCCATAATACCCCATGTGATGGTCGCATAGTGAGTTGTTACATTGATGCTGTCCCATAGGGAGCTTCGGTTGGTATAAAATCCAGCTCTGTTGTGAAGGACAAATCTGAACTCGAAGGCGTGAAGATGGGTCTGCAACTTGACGGAACAACATCCTGTTCCATTGCAGTTCTCCCTAGCCACCTTGTCCGTGATTTCTGCATCCGGGCAAGTAACTGTGCAGAGCTTCACGGCTGCATCTTTTTCTTCGCCAACCAAATATGTATCGAAATTGCAGCCCGTGATATTTAGCCTAGCATAGTTCAGCGTAAAAGCCCTTCCAGGGGCTTTCCAGGGAATGCAATATACATTGACACCCGGTCTCACTGAGGCGGCAATGGAAATGACGACCCGGATATAGTTGTAGATGAAATTCCTTCCAGTTCCATCAGCAGTTACATCAATATCGTCAATGGCTTCCGTGATACCATCCCGAAGGTAGAGCCTTGCGGGTTGCACAGCGTTGTCGCAGGTGAGGTTGAAGTCAGGATCCCGGAAGCAGCCAGGTGAGCCGATACCGAATGGGTAATCAAAGGTCAGGTTGCCACACCTTGTTGGACAACCAGCAATCATGTTACCGGAATCATGAGTTCTGTTGCTATATTTGCTTGTTGTTAGCACATCAGAAGTTTGCTCAGCTAGTGTTGCAGTGAGCACAAGTAGGAGAAGAGACAACAGTGCGTGCGGCAGTCGCATCTTCGCCAGTACAAGAGTGTTTAACCTCTGAGATTTTGCAAAAGCTAGCAACAGATCTTGTGTACAGATGAACTCAGTATTAACTTGTATAGGCAAAGGAGGATGAAGGAGTGATTACTTTTACTTCAGAAATTAGAGATCATCCTGCTTTATAGTGCCTGGACAATCTGGAAGTCCTGATAGTCGCTTTCATGACTGGTTCAAGATATACTGTGGAAGCCCGTGTCTGCACGGCAACACAGATAACCAAAAGCATCCAGCTAAGGTTAAGTTGTACCTGGCCTTTGCACTTGGATTTGTATTATTAGCATTTCTTTTTTGTAGGATTATGTTAAAAGAAGGAAAAATCTAATTTATATATGATAAAAAGAATTCCGATTTTGATCTAATGCTATTGGATATCGACTGAAAGTTTCCACGATATTCAGAGTCAACTAAAAATTAGCAAGCCTATATATATTATCTTACTTTTATGCATACATGCAACGTATTAACTGGATCAAATTTTGACTGTTTCTACAACAGGAGCTAAGTGATACTATGTTGGAAACATGCAAGACTTTGGAAGTGATGGTTATACAAATGTTTGCCTATAATGAATGATCAAGCATAGGAAAGTGGTTCCCCTCATAAGCCATATCCATCTCAATATGCAAAAGTTTGGGAAGTTAGTTTAAAGTTATCTATTATAAATATATACATACATATTATCCGTTGTTTCCTCGGACACTTGTTACCGGAACTAAGTGTGTTAACATACAAAGTGGTCATTTGCGCTTCTGCAAAAGAACACTACTATTTATTTACCTCCAGACCTTCCCTTGGTCAATGATATAGGGTGTGTTCGTTTTATGGGGTCTAAATTTTATAGCTGTCACATCAAAAAGAATCTTAATATTTATGAGTACTAAATAAAATTTTACAGACCCCTAGACTAATTCACGAGACGAATCTAATGAGGTTAATTAAGTCGTGATTAGAAGACGGTTACTGTAGCAACACTTTAGCAAAACATAGATTAATTAAGTTCATTAGATTCATCTCGAAAATTAGCATCAATCTCTAAAAGGGTTTTGACATTAAATTGATCAAAATATTTATAAATAGTAAGATTCTCTTTTATGTGACAGTGCTAAATTTTAGAGGAAGGAACGAACAGGGCCATACTCCAAATTCCAACCACTTGTACGAAATCATCTATTTATGGAAATAAATATTAAACATTATATCATGTACTCAAATCTTGGCTATATCAAGTTTCTTCCGATTAGCGAGTGAGAGTGCGATTGCGACCTTCCAAGAAGTTAGTATGCGAGGTTTTAGAGAAGTTAATATTTTTCTCTTTCTATAGCAATTACTCATGTGACCGCAGTTAATCTGGAATAGCCTGTCCTCGTCCACAGAAAAATTCATTTTCCACTCAACTGACGCCCGGCTATACAAAACTTCCGAGCTCGCCCAGGCCGACCGGCTATAATCATTTTCACTACTACGTTTCTGAGCTTTGGCCTTTGGGAACCTGACAAATGCATCTGTCGTCACATATAAAACTTCCGAATTGTTAAGACAGTTGAGACTGACGGCGCCTACGGGAGTTTTATTGGTCAGCACGACCACTCAGAGCGGTTTGACGACGTGTGCGGATGGTGTGGGCCGACCTCCGGCAGACGGCACTTTGCACACTCGAGTCAGTCTCCGCTGAGATATTATCATACTTGTTTATTAATTCCATAACCACTTTTTACCATAATTCTCCTAAGAGCATCTGCAATCATTCCCTAAATGAGATTGCTAAATTTATCAACTCTCAACTTATAGCCTGAAGGTTGCTACATTTAGCAACCTAATTCTCACTCCCGAAAGGATATTTATACTATTTAAAAAATAATTATTGAAAACTATTGGAGTGCATGCATTTTTTTTACTCCTAATTGATGTAGCAACCCTCTAAAATCAGTCTGTAAAGAGTAAAATTATTGAAAACTGTTAGAGATGCTCTAAGGGACCAGACTTTTCTTCTTAATATAATGATACATACCTATCGTGCATGTTCGAGAGAAAAAAGGATCAGACAAGAACTATCTGACCCTGGATCGAGCAAATCATTGCCTGCGAGCTGGGCCTGGCCGACCGGCCGGGATCAAATTCACACCTTCATCAGCATGATTGCAACAAAAAACATGTCCTGAAAATGTGTAATTTCGACCTATGCCGTGCACATGTATGCATGAGGATGAAAAAATTCAATCCCAGCTTACTTAGTTTAGTAAAAAACAAAAGATTCATGTATTGTTGATCTAGAGCTATAAACTTTAGTTGCCCATTTACATCAGACTAGCTCATCAACCTGTGCATACCTAAAAGCTAGTGAGACTATGACATCTTCTATTTTATTATATATAAGTTCATAAAATATTATAGTATCCTTATCATCATTTAAAAGTATTGTTAATTGTTTTTAGAGAGCTTTTTAATATTTTTGAAAATTAAAATAGCCACTTGAGTTTTGTCTTATTCTTTGACAAAGAGATGTGTCAATAGAGAAACATCTTAGTTGTTGATTGTTGGTGCACTAAGCGGCGAGGATAATGTACACTTAGCACACGGAACACAAAGAAACGAATATGCGAAGTAAACGAACAGGGTGGCAAGATAACAACTCTTAATATAAGCGAAGTTGCCCTCAGATTACATGTGTGTTTACAAGTGACTCGGGGCTCCTTTTATAGTCCTAGAGAGCCACACTTTACAAGACCATTCTAACCCCGGCCCCGCCCTAAGTTCTACTCGGAAGGCGGTAACCCTTGAGGGCAATCCGGGAAAACCGGCCAAACATGTATGATTCGCAGCTTAGCCGGCCCTTGGCTAGCGAGCACTCCGGCTTGGCGCTTCGCCGGATCCCCGATGCTTCGCCTAGGTGCGGCTTCGCCCGGCTCGGCCTCGGTGGTCGCCCGTCGGTCACAAGCCTTCTCGTCGGGGGCCCTTCTCCTCCGTCGGGCCCCCTCTTCGCTCTCGCTCGCGGGTGTCTTCTTCGCCTCGGGCCCTTCGCTTCGTTCATAGACCCGCACGTTCGCCCGGAGACTCGGGGTCGGTTACGAGAAGTTAGACAGGGGGGCCGTGGCGTTTTCTCCGCGTGAGGCTTGCTCCGTGCCGGGCACCCAACATTGATCACGTACGAGCATGTAACATCCCGCGTCTAAAGTCCGCATATCATTCAGTCCACATCCAGGGTGGGCACACATATTATTGCATAGTGTGACGGACCCGCCTCACGAAGATGCAATTCCATCTCCAGGATCATCATGGGTGGCATCGCCCGTTGTGATGTCTGATATTTATAACATACAAACATAAGCATGATACAATGAACATAAGTACAAATCTCTTACAATCATCGAGTACAATATTACATCGTAGTCTCATAATTTCGTAGGAGCAAATAAGTTTGGAAAATAAACTATAATAGCGAAAGCAAATAAGATACAATCACTCTCTCGCGATACACCACGGGCCATTCAACGAGACAGGTGTTCTGCCCTAAACACCTTGCCGGCACATCAACGGATTTACTCCTCCGGACCGTACCACTCCCTAGTGTAGTGGCCTCCGTCCGTGGACTGGTCTCGCCGGTCGCCATCTCCGTCTAAGGCATCCCGCTCGACGAGATCCTCCGAAAACCACATAGCACAAAGCTTTGAGCAACTAGAACTCTGCAAGACCGACCCGTCAAAATGGCCATCTACAACCGACTCCTAGACATGCAAAGGCCGAGGGGTAGGATAAATAGCACTAAGCCGGCCTATAAGTGGATCCCTACTTTCATCTTTTAGCAGTCCATTAAGTTGCAACAAGAATTAAATTTAATTTGCACTAAGCTAAGGCATTACATGTTTTCAAACAATGCAATAAGCAATACAACAATTTAATCAGCATCAACAATTTACATTCCTCTTCTTACTACGTTACGCGCCGGGACAAACGGTACTCGTTCATCGTGAGGGGCAACGATTCGAATCGATTTACATCCTGTAGGAGAAACCTGATTGCACGTCTCATACGCGTTTCCTAGACGTCGCATGAGACAACCTTTCCCGCTTGGCACTCGTAGTGTTAGTCAAGCCTAGCTCCCCGAGAAGGGTCCCTCACGCGGCCGTCCCGGACGTCATCCATGAGTAGAGTGTTCCCTCGTCTCCTCCCAAATTCCTGCCTAGTAAACAAGGGAGTAGCGTATCTCTCTAACATACAACAACCATCGGTACATCGGTTTACTGGCCCCATTAACACCAGTATGCAAATAGTACATTCAAACGTAATCCACATAGGCCGGACACGACATGGTCCTTTGTGCACAAACAGGGGTACCACCTTGAAGACTCTTACGAGTCCTTAACTTTCCACCTAAATTGCCCGTCCAGCTTCCAATTTCCAATCTCATCTCAAAAACTTAGCATCGTGTCCAAAAGTGATATTCCTAGACTACGAGTGGTCTGCGTCACTCAACGGATCATTGCCCAAACTAAGCAAGCATGTACGTAGGGCTATCGAACAAGGATAAAACAATGTCCTACCGCATGCTAGGGTTTTCATCACAAGTTCTATGAACCTAATACACATTACAGACCTACAAGCATATAGTGATGAAATAAAATACTTAAACATAAAAGGTTGGACACCGGGGCTTGCCTTGAGCTTTACCCCGAATAGCCGGGTCACTAGCAGCAACTCGTCTCCTCCTCGCCGGTCACCGCGTTCACCTCCGCAGCTACATGATGCAATAGTGACATTTAATTTGATGAAAAGAATACGTACGAATTTCGTCAAAACATGTAATTATTGAGTATAAAATAACTTGGGGTCCAGCGAGGGTGAAATGATTTAATTGCAGTTAACAATTTAATTTATTTCATTAGCTCCCATGAAGCATTTAAATTACCATCCCAGGTGCATGAAAATAAATTAGCTAACCTTGCAAAAGCTAGGTAAAATGTGAGACTAAATGCCTCCGGGCACTATGCACCAATTAAGAATGATAATTAATGTATGCTTCAATATTAAAAGCAAGATCATAATTAATTAAATGCTAAGCAAGTATGGTTAAAAAGGAAATTAATCCAATTAATTTGCCTATGGTTATGCAAATCTAAATGCACCATTAAATAGTACATGTGACAAGGAGTCTAAAATTTGGTTTACAATTTTTCGATGTGTGGTCGGAAGATATGAATTTTCTAATTTTAAATAGATTTCTACCTTAATTACAAAAATGCCACCGAGTAATTTAAAAATAATCCCGCGCTCGGGTGCCACACGGGGGTCACGGGGTTGGGGATCTAAGGGTGGGCATGGCCGGACGGGATCCCGGCTGTGTGGCCGGCCCCGTGGCCTCGCCGTCGCGCGGCCGGAGGCGGGTGGCGTGCTCGTCGGAGCGGTTCCTAGCGTCGAGGAACGGCGCGCGGCCCAACACGGGGTCTCGGAGGTGCGGCGCGGTACGAGGAGCTGCCTGGTGGGGTTGGGGAGGAACGAGGCTCACCGGAGGGTGGTCCACGATGAGCAATGGCGAGTGGCGGAGCTTCGGCGGGCGGCGCGTGCACGGGGAGGGACGGGGGTGGCAGCGGCTTGGTCCGTGAGCTTCACCATAGCAGTGGCTTTACCGACATGGCCTTCATCTTGGATGAGTGGCCTCGGAAGTGGTGCTCTACGGAGAGGCAGGGGCGGTGGCCGGGGAAAAATGTCATTGCCGACACCTCGATGGAGAAATAGAAAACGAGGGGTCGGAGGTGAGCTCCAAGGGCTTGTGCTCGCATGGGAAGAGAAAGAACGAAATGGGACTCACTCAGGGGGATGAATTTGGTCGCGGCGGCGATGATGGTTGGGAATGAGCTCGCTGGGAGAAACCTTGCAATCCGACCGTTTCAGCTCACGACTCATGGGGGTTTCGAGCCGGGGAGTAAGGTGGAGGTGTGGTGTAGCTCCGGGTGTCCTTGGCTCGGCCGGGGAGGGAGCAACGCGGTCGGGAGTCGAGCTCGGTGGAGGGACGGTAATGGCGGCGGGTGTGGGGAAGCTCCGGGGAAGGGGGAAAATAGGAGAGGAGCTAGGGAAGGGGCTTCCGACCGGGCCTTGGGTCTCCCCTTGGCTCCCGACCAGGTGGGGCTCCGCCGAGGAGGCGCGCGCCACGCGGTGCCGGCGTACGGCGCACCCGCGAACGGGCGCCTCCGTGAGAAGCCGTTGGGCGGCCGACACGCGGGCCCCGTGGTATATTCTCAAAGCATCTTTTTCTTTTTCTCCATTTTCCAAGTGTGCTTTTCATCCGAAATGAAAAATCAAATGCAAGCACTTCCGGAGCTCAAAAATTAATATGGGAACTTTCCTTGGATAGAACAATTCAAGAAAGTGACTTGCACGTTGAGCTCATGTCGAAATTCCTCCCAATTAAATTATATAAATTCAAAGAAAATGCTTAAGACCTAAGCTTCTCTGATTTAATTGAGGTATTAAATCTAAATAAAAAATAATCCCATTTGGGATAGACTTTTCTTTAGACATGTACTATAACATATATTTTTGGTGGACCCACTTGTGTTGTAAAATTGTGAGTTGTAGTTCAATTCAAATTGAATTTGAATTAATTGACCTACCAAAATACTTTGCGTGTCAATGAATTTCCTTGTGAGGGTGCTACTAGACCAGAGGCATATTTTAAAAATGCTAATTTGCAAAAGTTGTCACACGAGTTGTCACACATAGTACCTCACTTATGTTTTTATCCTCGCTTCGTGGAAAAGAGTTAATTTGGAGGATCCATCACTCACCTAAGACCCATTTGGAATGAAGGATTTTCATAGGAAAAACAAAGGAAACTATTCCCAAAGAAAGGAAGAGAGTAGTGCATTTGGAACAAAGGAAGTTACGATTACTTTCCTCCGGAATGTCGCAGCCCACCAGTGATCTATTCAATAATAGAAGGAGATAAACTTTTCACCACATGGTTTAGAATAAAAGTGAAATAGACTAGACATTCTCAAAAAAGAAAACATCTGGCCATCCATCAGGTGTTTATATTATATCATGTTTATATCTTACCGTTGATGGTTCTCACCTTTCCCTCCCTATTGTCACAGCCAGTTGTACGTTGACCACCAAAGTTCGAATCACAGCAGCCACAATCCACATTATGTTTATTTTTCTTAAAAAAGCAAACGTATGTATCTCATGTACAAAATGGATCCCAGCTGTAACAAAGAAATCGTGTACCTATATCTCTAAGCCATTATTCACGTGCATATCTCAAATACTAAAAGTATATCCCAATGAATCTATCTAACTCACATATACTCATGTTTACCCATACCCATACCCACGTACCTATCGGGTACAAGATTTTACTCATTTATGTACCCATAGGTATAATATATGTCCCATACCCATACTCTAATAGGGTTTTTACCCATCGGGTTTCGGGTATCGGGTACCCATTGCCATCCCTACTCGTACAAAGACCAGTCTAGGATTGCTTGAAATAGGCGAAGGTTTAGGCACGGGTGACATCATCAGCTTGTATAAAGATCAGTCTAGGATCGCTTCAGATAGGAGAAGGCTTCGGCACCTGCGGCATCATCAGCTTCGTCCCATCAGAAGGCTGTCACCATTGATGGAGCTAGTGCTTCAACTCCACAACGTGCATCATCAAAGACCTGTCCGCCATCATCAACCAATCCAGTGCAGCCTTCAATTACACCGCAGGTAGGCCATCTCTTCATCTGTCTACATTTAACAAATCTTTGGAAAACAAAAAAAAAATCGGATCCTTGTATTTCCTATATAGAGATTCAAAATATCTATCACATCCTTACTCTAGATGCTGCAAGCAAACTGTCATAGCTTAAGTTCAGAGATTGTTTTTCTTATATAGAATAATTTGATAACATCAGGATCTCACAACATCTGAATTTTAAGTGCGACACTTCAACTAACAATAGATATGTTCCTTGAGTCGTTTCTTTGACATATGATTCTTCTTTTTAAAATTATTCTATGTGCTGGAAATCTATAAGATAGCGAATTTACAGACACATGTGGGTTTCATCTCTCACTTAAACTTAATATATACCCCTATTCATCAAATATAGCAGGAACAATGATAAAATAGAGAAAACAATTATGCAAACACTATCATTATTTAAACTGCTGATTACAAAAAATGATCTCCACTCCTCTATCCTTTTTTTCCCTGTCATTCATTCAACTAATCACTGACATAAAAAAGGAATAAGAAACTAAATCTTAACTCTATGAAATCGGTCATACAGTACAGCAGCAGTACACTAAGGTCTTTTATTTATACAAAATTCTTATCATTCAGAATACTTCTATAACAAATGTTTAATCTCAAGAAACTGTTTCGTTAATTTAAAATTGTATCTACAAACACAAAATTTCTAAACCTTTTATCTTTATATTTTGTGTCCTGCAAGCAAGTAGGCTTTGTAACTACTACATGCATCTGGAACACAGTAACAAGAAATTCAGAACCAATGTAACAAACTTTTATACAAAGATGTGTTTATGTAAAAACATAAATCTAGCATTTATTTGTTTCAAAATAGTAGTAACCAATGAGTGCTACGACTATTCAGGTGTGACAAGTTGACCTTATTTTGCATATATGTTGGTAATACAGGTTCCACTTGATCAGAAGAAGTCAAGCAAAACTGAGGAAGTTGAAAACAAAATTATATTACCATCATTATTGATGGGACGCCCAAAATGCAAGGCATCTTCCAAGATGCTATAGTCGTATGTCCCCAAGCTGGATACCCTGAGCTATTGTACAATACATTCTGCAGGATGCAGAAACTATCAAGGAAACCTTTATTCAGATATGAATTGTTTGAAGAATACTAAAATTAAAGGAAAAACAATGGTTGATGAAAAAAAACAGTCAAAACATAAATATATTATGCTTATTAAATTATAATAAAAATTAAATATATTATGCTTATTAAATATAGAAAAATTAATAGTGCCTATTTCGTGTGCAGATTTATACACAATTGCATATCAAAAGAGGGGTTTCCTATATGCTGATATACTAATCTTCCACAACAGAAAAGACAACAAGGGGATAGAAACTTACCATTAGTGCAGATACGTATCAGCACAAGACGCAAATTGGACAATTTAATGATCCTGACGTTCTAAGATTTCGCCTTTCCAACCTGTACACTTAGCACCAGGCGTGTATGTAATATGGTTCTTAAAAAATTGTTACATTCCATAGATCGATCATGATTCATCGTAAAGGTAACACAATATTATGCTCTCATAAATAAAGTATGATAAATATCTTTTTCTCATTCACTTCATCTTGCAAGTAACAACGATGTTTGTTGTTCCTCGCAGTTGCCAAAGTTCAACTATATATAGTTCACTGCCACAAACAGTTTGGAATATTAAGTATTAACATACATGATTGCAAGATATTAAAGAGCAATATTTTAAAAAATAATAGAATTGATCAAACTTGATTACAAGTCTAGCACGCACAATTGTGCAGGCCACTTGATCTAGTTTTACAGGAAGGAAACAATAACATTCTCACCTCTTGTTTTCTCTTCCTTCGTAGAAGCCTCGAAGCAACAGACGGGAATAGCTCACAGAGACAAGGGGCAATGGGGCATCAGCCACTAGCGCCAGCTCGATTTGTGTCCTCACCGATGCTCGCCACTATACCTATTATTTTAGGAATAAATATTCTACATGAACTTTGTGTTATATGCATCTATAAATTTTTTTAAGAAAACACGAAATAACATGTCTTCACTAACAGATTATAATAAGGAAACCGCACGCACGGCAGCCGCCTAGAGCCAACCCTGGCTGGCCACCAACCTTTAGTCCCCCTCCTCCTTCTCCTCCGGCGATCTCACCAGCGGTGAGGGGAGCGGGAATCTATCCTTCCTATAGTCAGGTAGATTAATTAGATCTTGTTAGGTTCAAGTTTTCTCCGGAGATCCCATCGAAGAGGGTCACGACGGTGTAAGACATCGTCAAGATCGTCGATATGAAGCAATAGAGAATCTCGTTTCTTAACGGTGTTGGCAAGACGAAGGCATCATCACCGATAGAGAATAGGGTACTCGAGCCCTTCCTTTGTCTCGTTGTGGTTCTTTGCTGCAGCCATGACGGTGGGCTAGTGAGAGTTAGTCTTCCGATGACATCAATCTAGATGTCGGTTGGATTGTAAATAAGGTACTCTTCCCCTTCCTTGGTCTTGTTATGGTTATTTGCAGCCACGACGGTGGGCTTGTGAGAGTTAGTTTTCTGGCGACATCAATCTAGATGTCCATTGGATTTGTATTATCTAACAACAAATCTAATGAAGGAGATGACGATGGATTTGACGGCGGGCTCAGCGGCGGCAAGTTCATTGTGTTTGCGTGTGGAAGTTTAGCAGTTTACTTCTCTTTTACAAAAGAAAAAAGATAAGCACGAGGATGATGGTAGTGAATGGTGAGATTGCCATGTTCCTTCAGATCGGAGTTCTTTTCCATGGCATGTCTGTTTGGGATGATGATCCTAGAAGGTGGAATTCATGATTTTTTTATGTTTCCTTGTCTTCCATCAATGGAGTTGGAATAGCTTATGTTGCTTTTGTAATCATGGGATGTAAGCTGCTATAATATCAATGGAATTTCCTTCTCGCAAAATTCAGTACAAAAATATCAAGTAGCTCCTCCATCACGATGGCCTAAAAGACCTAAAAAAGTTTGTATTTTAGATTGCTTTTCATCATTCCAAATTTTGAATACCCAAACCTAAAATCTCGGCCCACCCCTGCGTTATGTATAGAAAAAAGTCATCGCCACTCTGTGATCAAACGCCACAAAGGGATAAAACAAAGTTTATTTATGTGAACTCGGGTGAAAAAGAACTTGTAGATGGCGCAGCGTAGGTATTGTTCGAAATCTCCTACTTTTCTTTTTAATGGATGGCTTGGTTGAGAATTTGAGGATTGGAATGATGGTTAGAAACAAACACGAGAGACCAAGGAGTTCAGTTTATATTCCTAGAGATTTCCATTACTGTATGCCGATCGAGCAAAGAAACTACTACAAATCCCTCCGTAGCGACGGCACGAAAAGAGCGTAGCAGCGCCGGGCACTGTCAACCGTCGTTAAAAATCATCATGTTTTTAGCGGCGGGCCACATTATGGACCACCGCTACAAATCTTTATAGCGACAGACTACAAAGAGGCCCGCGAGTCAACGGTAGCCCAGCCCAAACCTCCCAAAACCCTAACTGCACTGAAATATAAAAGGATCCCCCACTCCAACCCAACCCAACCCTCCCAGCCGCCGCCCCACACCTCTGTGTGTGTGTGTGTGTGTGTGTGGCGTTTTGCGGCTCTCAAGATCAGATCAAGTGTTCTTTTGACCAAATAACAGCTATCAAGAGTATCCGGTCCTACGCAGGATGCACTACAGCAAAACGGCATCGTAGCGGCGGGGCCGAAATCGGCCTAGCGGCGCGGCCAAAGCGGCCCGCCGCTACGGTGCTTGGGCTGGCCACCTAGAAATGCCAGCCGTCGCTATAGAGGACTTATAGCGGCGGTTGGCTTTTCCAACCGCCGCTAAAATGGGCCAGCATTTATACCGGCATTTGACATTGTCATTCGCCGTTACTATAGTTTTTAGAGGCGGTGGACAATTCCAACCGCCGGTACAAATTCCCGGGTATAAATACACGGGTTCGGACAGCACAGTGAGCTTCTCCACTGTTGGCGGCCCGAAAATTGGGGCAAAAATAAAAAAACAAGGGGGGAGGTTTTGAGTTCGTTTTTCTTGGATAGATCTGTTCCCTAGGGTAAGGGGAATCTATCCCATGTACTATTTCTAGTTATCATGTTGGAATCTAGTAGAATTTTGGCTTTGTAATTTACTTTGAATTTTATGCCCATTTGTCACAAATCTTTAGATTTGTAGAGCAATGGTTGGTTTTTTGCATCTATTTGTATCTTGAGTCTTTTAAATGGAGAAAAGTTGTATCTCTAGGCTTCTTCATGGAGGAAAATTATATATCTAGGTTTCTCATGATAGATGCATAGAGAGTTAGGTTAGGTAAATGAGGAAATTTATTTTTTTTCGTTAAAATAATTTATGTATCTAGTTGGTCACTTTATTTGTAGCTCACAAAACTTGATCCTACGAGATATATTGTTCCATGTTTGTTGAAGTGATTATTATTTTTGATGTGTAGTGTTTGAGGTATGGATAAATCTTGGATGTATGAAGCGTCAAGAACGGGAAGTTATTTTCGAGGGCAAGTCAAGGCATTTGTCACGAAGGCCGCACAACATGCTAAGCGAGAAGGAAGGGATGAAATACATTGTCCGTGTCGTGATTACAAAAATGAGAAAATGTGGAAGGATACGGTTATAATCAATTCACACATAATAACCGGAGGTTTTGTTAAGGACTACACCCGGTGGACAAAGCATGGTGAAGACGTGGTGGAGGCAATACCCGAGCAATCTGTTGATGGTGATGCCGACGATGACCTTGATGTTCACGACCGTGTCAATGTTGAAGATGAGGAGCCTATTCGAGCCGAGGAAGTAACAGAACAGTCATGTGATTTTGATGTTGAGGAAATGTTGCAACACTTTGAACCGCAAGTTTTACTCATGTTGACGTCAAAAGTCGCCGACACACCGTCGTCCGGAGAGTCCACCGAAACCCCGGCCGACGCAGGGCCCCGTGCTCCCAACGGACCGGCTCGGCTCGCCGATGTTCGTGTGCTGCTGGTGCGTGCGGATGGTTTTCCTGCAAACCAACAAAGACAATAAAAGAGTGTAAAATTCCAGGTCATCGGCCCGGATAGACCGATGTGCAGCCGTGGCCGATTCTCGCGTAAGATAGACAAAATCGGCCATCGATCGAGAGCAGCACGGCCCATCCATTTATATATTAAATGCCAGGCAAACGAACTGCGATACAAACGATACGAAATCGGCCGACGCTATAACATGTGATCGGTGGCTAGCAGCCGATTCCGTCGGTAAACGATCACATCATTAAGACTTTGCAGGGATGCATTACCGGATAAAATGTAAACAAGGTAATTATTAATGGGATGTGATTAATTTGATAGCAAGAAGATGGTTTAATCATCAACTAGATCGATGAATCGGCCGATCGGGCATCCGGCCGATTTTGCCATTGATTATAGTAGTGAATTATTTAGATCTATCTAAATGTATAATGATGATCAATAAAATCATACCAATGACTCGGGTTCAAAAGCAGCTTTAACAGATTTGGTACTAATTGAACATAAAACAACTAATGAACGTGATAAGCAATCGGCTAAACGCTCCGAAAGAACAAGTAAGACGGATACAACCACACAGATCCCAAATCGACCGATCGCTCCAACAGGACAAGTCAACCGATGACACGCGGCTGGACCAGGTCTAACGACCGCGCACGCCCGGCCGATTTAGGACAAGCACAATTATAAACGTCTTAACTATGAAAGTAAGTCTACACCCTAGCCAATCGGCTGCATGCGCCTAGGACAAGTCAACTATCGCAAGGGCAAACACAGGACACGTCAACTGAATCTGCACGATCGAATCGACCAAGATGTAAAAGAATTCTCATAGCGGCTATCGTGACTCGAACGACCAGATCCGAGCCAATCGGCGCCGTGAGCAAAGGCTGGAACGGGGAGGCAGGACAAGTCAAACTACCTCCACCACGAGCCCGGACCAGGTCAACTTGACTCATCCCGCCGATACTCACTACGCCGATCGAAAAACAGATCCGGTCGCCGGATAACTAGCAATTAAGCCATCTAATTACGAACAATGCGCCGAGAACTAGACAACATAATTACCTTGTCAAGCCAACGTGTCGTCGACCGGAGCCCCGAAGATCCCCGCACGAAAACAGTAAAGACTTGACAGAAAATTAGGGTTTGGCGATGCGCCGAAAGTTGTATTGGATGTGAATCGAGTTTACATGTTACATCCGAGTATGTATTTATACTCGGCAAAAGAATCCTATTCGGACCCTCCTCGAGCCGATTTCCTAACCGACTAGAATCCTTTTTCCAAAACTAACTATTATTTCTAATTTTATAACGTGGGCCAGGCCCATCAATGTTCTGCTCTTCGTTGGCGTCCGCGCACGATTCCCGGGAGAGACGCGCCTTTTACTCGCCCAAGCGGCCGTCGGCCTTCTCGCCCACCGGCCCCTTTTTACCTATAGTCGCCGACAATGGGTCCCTTGGTCAAAAACCGGCGTCAACACATGTCCCCCGGTCCGGGGTATGCAACGCATGCGTCGGACTGATTTATCCTCTTTTACTCGCGCCGGTTTTACCGCCCGTCACCTCTTCATAAAAGCCGGGTGACCCCTGGTCATTTCCCATCTGTTTCCTCTCCTTCGGCTTTCATCTTCCCTCGCTCCAGCGACCTTTGCCCTTTTCGAGCCTTTTCAACTTCCCACCGCGCCGCCGTCGTTTTCCCTCCCGGTGACCATGAATCCCACTCGTTGCCGCTGCTCGTGCCGCCGCCGCCGACCGAGTCGTCGCCACCACCAACGCCGTTCCGGAGGTAATGTACATTCGGGCATCCCTCTTCTCTACTTTTTGCAATTTTCTTTGTGTTCTTGTTCTTGTTCATTTTCACAATCTATCTTCTTTCCGTCTTGTTTCTCATTTTAGCCCTATTCCTTGTTTTTAGGAGATCCGGAACCAAATCGTCATCCCTTCCAACATCCCGACCCATTTCTTCTTGGGCCCCATGGGCGATCCGGACCCCACGGATCTCATCCGTGCCGAAACGAACCGGGTCCCGTTTCGGCAACAATCTCCATTATCGGCCGAGTGGTCCAGTGAGCTTTAGGTCATGGCCGACTCCTGTCGCAGGGTGGCGGGATTGGTATAACCGGGTATCGGCCGCCCATCGACAAGGTTGGGCCAATATCGGCATCGCCCATGCCATCAAACTCTCTCTAGCCGATCACCACAAGAACGAACCATTGCTAGCGGCCGCTTCTTATCTCTCGGTCGATGCCCCGAATCGCTTCATGTTCGGGCACGGCCCGGCTACCATGACCCTCCCGGACACGGTCATGTTGGCCGATTTGAATATCACGGCGGAGGCCACCCCGGACGCCATCCGCATCAAGTCCACCCACCGGATCAATCCCAAGGACACCAGGGGTTGGAAGGTCTATATCCGGACCTACAACAAGGGGCACGGCTCGGCCGATCGCCGCGAGCACGTTGCTTTCCTCAACATGTGGCTTGACCACTTTTTCTTCTGTGGGGTCGGCGTAAGCCCCACAAACAACTTCCCGCCGATGGCCGATGTATCGGCCGACGCCTATGCCCTTCCTATGGGCAAGTATCTTCCGGGATCGGCCTACCTCCTCCTTCACCAGGTCTCGGTGGAGTTACGCTCCGGCCGATCAGTCAAGAACCCGGGAGGCCCTTGGTGGTTCATCCAAATGTGGTTGTCCCTTCACACCACCAAGGCCATCGATCCGGACCTCGGTGTCCTCACCTTCCCCGGCAATCATGCCGAATCGGCCACGCCCGATCCAGCCGATGTATCTCTTTCGGGGAAGCGTTGTCTATGGCACCAGGGCGGCCATGTCGGACGACACCTTAGCATATTGGTTCGCCGCCCTTTACAAGGGCCTCAACAACGAAAGTACGGATTGGTACCCGTACATTGATTTCTTCGAGAAGGGGTATGATACTCCTTTCCCGATCGACCCCACCTTCCCGACGGCCGACGCGGAAGCGGTCAAGATTTTTACCACCCGCCTCCGCCCTCGTCTCGCTGCCGACGGGACTCATTGCCGGGAGCAAGGCTTTCTGCTCCTATGAGTTCTACCACCCGTCGGTGGCGGCCCGCCAACTCGTTTCGGCCGCTTGCCCCCGCCTCTTCTATGTGAGGCAAATAAAGGCGCGATCCGTTGTCGACAACGCCATCCGAGTGGAATTGGCTCGTCGGCCGCACCGCCGATGTCATCACCGGCGACTTAACCGGATTTTCCCGGTGCCTCGGAGTACCCGCCTTTTCGACCGTTGGTGGGGCGAATGGAACCGGCACCTCCGCAGTCGGAACACCGCCTCCTTCTTCTCCGGTTTAGTCCCGACGGAAGCTTTCGCCGAGGTACGTGTAGCCGATTTAATTTTATAAGGCCGATTTTGTCGACGAAATCGGCCGCTCCAAATGCTCACTCTTGTATATTCCTTTTCAGTCGGACACGGAGGAACCGCCGACCCGTAGTATCGATGGCCGGCCAATTGCATACTTGATGCCGAGCCCGATTGTTCCAAATATCGGCTTCACCGATCGCACTCCCGCCCAAGCTTTTGCGGCGATGAGTCGAGGGCACCAGCTGCCCGCAAGGCCAAGACCAAAACGGCCGCCATCGTAAAGAGGAAGGCTAATGTGCCGGCAGCAAGGCCGACCCAAGCCCCGAGCGCCACCGCGCGCTGTTAAAGCAGCCTGCGCGCCCGTCCGACCCGGACTACTTCAGCGAACCATCTCCGCCGCGTCGAGTTATTATTGCATGATCGCCGATTCCCTCTTTACTTTACATAGTCTAACTATGAGTTCTTTGCGAGAATCGGCGGTTCTTCCTCCTCGTGCCCGGACACCGACGCCCGATAGGCCGATCCGCCTATCAACTCCCCCGGCCAGGACGCCGACACCCGAAAGGCCGAGCCCCGTAGCTCCGGAATCGGCGGTTGTACCAAGCCAGGCCGATCCAAATCTTGCGGAGAGCTCAACTCGCTTGGATCGGCCTGCGTCCTCTCGAGGTCGCCGCTGAAACCGAACAAGCCGGCCGCGTGTCACCCGCGGCTTCTCCCAAAGGCACCGCTGCTAACGAAGAATTAGTCGGCCAGGAGCCGCCCGCGGCTTCTCCCGTAGGCACCGCTGCCGATGAGCCCGCCGATGAGCCCGCCGAAGTTGAACAAGCCGGCCATGTGCCCGATGCCGCTTCCGAGGATGCTCGCCGGTGAAGGGGAATCGGCCGGCCGAGAGCCGATTGAAACATACGAACCTCGTAAGTTCAATGGCCCAGCCGATAGACGTCCGGCCGCTTCGCATCGACGCTTCACGGGTTTGTTTTTACTATCTCCCTTTTATTTTCTTGATTGCTTCCGATTATTAACTTCATCTTATTCTTCTTGGTATTTCGAGCACTCGGCTTCCCTCGTCTCCGCGCCGATTTTAATATCTTCCTCTCGGTCTTACCACCATGAACGAAATCGCGCGCAGGCTCGAGGCCTCTTCGGTCGATCGCTTGGTGGCCGATGCGCAACCCATAAGGGCCCGGTACTTGGAGGTCCGGCCCGAGCTCCCGGAGGATGTGCGCGATGCTCGCATCGCGTGGCATACATGGAGTATTGGCAAATGGACTTCACTCGTGCCCGGCGGCGTTTGGCTCGCCATGCGGAGCAGCGAGCAAGCTGCGCTACTCGCCGATAACTCTATCAAGCGCTCCGAGGAGGAGGTCCGTAAGACCCAGGAGATGCAAGAGCAACTCTCAAATCGGCAGGATGAACCGCAAGCAATCAACCAGGAGATTGCCGATTTGAGAGCATCGCCGGCTCTCAAGGAGGCGGCGGCGGCCTTGGAAGCTACTATTGCACGCTTGTCGGCCGATGTGGCGGCTCGGCAGAAGACGACGGACGAAGCCATTCAAACGGCCGAGAAGATGGTCGCCGCGGCGCAAGCCGATGTTGGCCCCATCGAGGATGACCTATTGGTCATGGCCAAACTCGACTCCACGCCGGCCCGCGCACTATCTCGCTGTCCAAGACTTCCGTCCCGCGCCGAGGTCGTTAACTATGTTTAGGTGTAATAGGACTTTGAACAAAGTTTTGGTTGTAAACATTTTTTGCACTAAGGGCGATATACAATCATATCGGCCATCCGAAGGAGATGTTCAAACATCGGCTAATTTATTGGTGACTTCTCGTCTTTCGTATATTTTTTGTGCTAAGGGCGATACTCTCAATATCGGCCGTCTCAAGGCGATGTGCATCGACATCGGCTGTAGTCTCTTTTAGGCCGAACACTATGAGCTAATCCAAATGCTAGGATAATACCGCTTCAAATACTTTCCATTAAGTGCTCGGCCGAATTCTTCCCCTTCTAACTCTTTCAAAATATATGCATTACCCGGTGCCGATCGGCTAATCAAATAAGGTCCTTCCCAATTAGGCGACCATTTGCCAAACCGATTGTCCTTCACGCCGATCGGCATCCTAAGCTTCCGCACCAAATCGCCCTCTTTAAACTGTTTCGCACAACCTTCTTATCATAATGGCGGCGACCCTCGCCTTATTCTCGCTCTATCTTTTCCAATGCATCCAGCCGATTTTGTACTACATCTTCTAATTCATCCATCATCAATCCGTGGTATTGATCGGTCGACAACTTTTGTTGCAATTCAATCCTTCTTGAGCCGATAGCTGTCTCCCATGGCAATACGGCTTCGTGCCCATATACAAGCTGATACTGGCGCAACTTGCATGGCTCCATGCCGTGACATACGATAAGCCCACAAAGCGTCCATCAATTTCATGTGCCACTTACGAGGATACTCTTGTATTTTCCGCTTGATTAACTTGATCGGACTCTTATTCGCCGCTTCAGCTTGTCCATTGGCTTGGGCATAATACGGCGATGAATTAATCAGCTTAATTCCCATCTCATCAGCAAAAGATTGAAATTCGTCCGACGTGAATACTGATCCTTGATCTGTTGTGATTGTCTCTGGAATCCCAAACCTATAAATAATATGCTCTTTAACAAACGTTATCACGTCGGCCGTCGAAACTTTATGATAGGGCGCTGCTTCAACCCATTTTGTGAAGTAATCTGTAGCTACCAATATGTACCGATGCCCTTTGCTCGATGCTGGATTTATCCGGCCGATCATATCCATGGCCCAACCTCCGAACGGCCAAGGTTTGATTACTCGGATTCATAGCCGATGCGGGCGCCCTCGCATAGGCCCGAATTTCGCGCAGTCTTGACAACTCTTGTAATATTTGAAACAATCGGCCAACATCGTCGGCCGATAATAACCAGCTCGCCTTAGCAGCCACTTCATCTTATGGGCCGATTGATGCGTTCCGCAAATCCCATCATGTACTTCGCCCATTACCACTTTTGCCTCGGTGTCATCAATACACTTGAGAAGCACCCCATCAATTGTCTTGAAAAATAGTCGATCATCCAACGAACATACTTCAAAGCTTTATATCTTATCTTCTTATCTCGTAGGTTGGGATGGATTACTCAAAAATTTTCGAATTTCCGTACGCCAATCGGCTTCTTCAATATCGACTACCTCTAAGCTGTTTTCGGTGAGCCGATATCCGGATGCTAGCTGAGCCAAGTTATTTGCTTCAAAATTCTGCTCTCTTGGTATATGGCTGACTTTAACACACTTGAACCTTTTCATTAACTTCTGGCACTTTCTATGATATTGCAACAATATTTCATCTTTACACTCATACTCATCGGCTAGCTGACTCACGACCAACAAGGAATCTCCGAAAATTTCCACAAAATCAGCCCCGGCATCGACGAGTAATTCCAATCCTTTTAATATCGCCTCGTATTCGACTTGGTTGTTGGTGTACGCCTCCACCGTAATAGAGTATCCACGTACCGCCCCCGAGGCGACACAACAACCAAGCCGATTCCACTTCCTTCTTTGCAAATCGAACCATCAAAGAACACCGTCCACGGCACTCGGTTCAACATATCTTGCCGAGTGTTCACCGTGTTGCACCACTAAATCAGCCAATACTTGTGCTTTCACCGCTCTCGGCCGATTCATAGCCTAAATCAAACTCCGCAATTGCCAACATCCATTTGCCCAACCGGCCTTTGGGGACCGGAGCCGATAGCATATACTTTACGACATCGGCCTGGCAAACGACAAGTACATTCTTCGGCCAATAAATAATGCCTTAATTTCGTGCATGAAAAATACAGACGAGAGACATAACCTTTCCACTTCGGATACCGTGTTTCTGCATCAACCGGTTTGCGGCCGAGATAAAATATGACCCGCTCTTTTCCCTCCTCGCTCTTGAGTCAATCGTCGAGCCGATGCACCTATCATCGACCGATAAATATAACCTAAAGGGTGTGCCCGATTTTGGCGGAACCATCACCGGTGGGGACACCAAATATTTCTTGATATCTTCTAAAGCCTTTTGATGGATCGGCTCCCACCGAAACTCTTGACTGGCCTTGAGCTTCAATAATGGCGTAAACACATCAAGTCGGCCGGACAAGTTTGAGATAAATCGCCTAATAAAATTAATCTTGCCTATCGTGGACTGGAGCTTCGTCTTGTTCGTCGGCGGTTCCAACTTTCCGATAGAATCAATACTCTTAGGGCCAACTTCAATTCCCTTTTCATGCACAATAAACCCCAGAAATTGTCCAACTCGAGACACCAAACGCACACTTAAGCGGGTTCATCTTCGATCCGTATTGTCTTGTCCTCTTCAACACTTCCCCGAGATCAGCCACATGACTTCCAACCGATCTTGATTTCACCATGACATCATCAATATAAATTTCCACCAATCGGCCGATCAAATCGTGATATATAAAATTCATGGCCCTCCGATATGTAGCACCAGCATTTTTTAGTCCGAAGGTCATAACAACCCACTCATATAATCCCAACGCCCGGGCATCCGAACGCCGTTTTCGATATATCTTCCTCGGCCATAAAAATCTGATTATACCCAGCATTTCCATCCATAAAGCTCAAAATCTTGTTGCCGGCGGCTGCATCAACCAACAAATCGGCGTTTGGCATTGGATACTCATCTTTCGGAGTTGCCTTATTCAAATTCCCGAAGTCAATGCAGACCCGCATCTTTCCATTCTTCTTTTCCACCGGCACAATACTCGGAAACCCACTCCGCATATCGGCATGGCCTAATGAAGCCGGCTTCATATAATCTGATAATCTCTTCTTTGACGGCTTCATAATACCTAGGGTCAATTTTCCGAGCCCCCGCTTATATGGCCGATATCCGGGCTTGGTGGGCAACCGATGTTCAACGATCGATCGGCCGAGTCCGAGCATCTCGCTATAATCCCAAGCAAAACAATCTTTATATTCTTTCAATAAGGCCACCAATTCATCTCTTACTTCTTTACACAATTTCTGGCTAATATATGTCGGCCGAGGCTTGTCTCCACCCCCTATATCCACTTCTTCTAACTCATCGGCCGACACAAAACCGTGGCCTAATTTCCCGTCTTCCGATTCATCAATCGGCCGACTCACCATGTCTTCGGTGTGTATATCGATCGGCCGATTGTCCGTCAATTCTCCTGTGGGGCCCATCGGAGCAGCCGGGGGTACCCGACCCCCGGTCACAATAACTCCATCATCCGTGATGTTTATGGCCTCCGCATCCCAATACGTGCCCGATAAACAAGGCAAGCTCTCTAGACCAACAAACTCGAAATCGGCGGTTGCAATGGTTACGAACTTATCGGCCCGCACGATTTCGACCTTGTTGCCAACCCATTGAATCAAACACTGGTGCATGGTTGAGGGGATGCAACAATTGGCATGAATCCGGTCTCTTCCTAACAAAGTTGTGTATGCACCTTTCCCGTCAATGATGAAAAAAGTGGTGGGTATGGTTTTGCTGCCCACGGTGATCTCCATTATTGCGGCCCCACGCACATCTTGGCTTCTCCCGCTGTAATCCTTGAGCGTCAAATTAGCCCTCATCATTTCTTCCGGCGTCTTCCCGAGCTTGCGGTATGTAGTAATCGGCATGACGTTGACCGCCGCTCCTCCGTCGACCAACATTTTCCTCATCGGCGACCCATTGACGTAGCCGCTAATGTATAATGCCTTGAGATGCAAATGATCCGAATTGACCGGCTTATCAAACACCGCTGATTCCGGCGTCCACGAGTCTCCGAAATCTCCCCAATTGGTTCTTCTTCGGCCGAATTTTCATCGGCCGATCCGACAATCCTGGGCATTAGTGACATCATATTCACCGCGGCTTCAGCCCGTACCACCCGAGACTCGTACTTTCGGCCTCCATTGCTTCTTGGGCTTGGGCTCATCATCTTGGTCATCTCTCGTAATGCCGTCCACCCTTGATTTCCCGACAACGCATTCTTTGAAGCCTCCTCTTTTGGGTTTTGTCTGAGCAACCCACCTGGGCACCACTCGTCCTTCGTTCTCGGTTTGATCACTTCTCGAATCTTCATGGTATTGGTAATCAAACTCTTCTTCATCATTGATCGGCTCCAGCCGATCGTGAACAGAGGTTCTCTTTGGCACTACGTATCTTCGTTCATCATATCCATGATCGTAGTTGATTGCTCTTCCGGGGGCCGATTGTCGAGATTCATAGTTGCGACCAATCAGCCGTCCCCGGTAATTTGACGACCCGACGTCACGATACTCTTCCCGCCAGCGCACTCTGGACAGTTCTCGATAGATGGAAGCTTCATGTTTCGGTCCCAGCAGTATCGGAAGAAAGGACAATCCCGAGTGTGGGTCAAAATCTTCTCGGCGGATCACGCTTTGCTCGTACTCGCGACTTTGATCGATAGATTCCCGTTCACGTGCCACTTGATCTCCTTCTTCCCTCTCCCTCTTCCTCTCATAACGGCGTATGAAACCAGCTGATCCACCACCGATGGTATTGATGTACATTGTATTAGCAGGGAAAGGGTGCCCATCAACTTTCGTCTTCTTCTTCACATCGGTCGCTCGCAATATCCCATCGTCAACCGCCTTCCGGATCTCATCTCTCATAGCATAACAATCAACAGTGTTATGATGTGAATTTCCATGCCATTTGCACCACTTAGCCATTTTCTTCAATTCCTCCGGTGTAGGAATTTTGTGATGAGGTGAAAGCTGGATTTTCTTTTCCCGCAGCAGCTGATCAAATATCTCGTCGGCCTTAGATAATTCAAAATCATACTTTCTCTCCTTAGGATTGACATGCGGAGAAAATATCGGCCGTTTATTATTAGTCCACTCAACGGCATTAATTCCCTCTTCATCATCTTCACCGTCGAAATCAGCATAAGCTACCCGATACCGCCGATTCCTGGTGAGCTGGAGATTTTCTTCCTGGCCAACCGCCCTACGTGTCAGCTGCGCCAGCCCATCAAACTCATGTGGGGTAAACTTTTCTTTGATGTTGGAGAATAGCCCCGCATAAGCGATCTCGGCCAACCGTTGCTCTGTCGAGTTCGGATTGTAGCATCGTCCCCTCGCAGTCCTAAACCTCTCGTATATAATCGGTCACCGATTCTCCCGATTTCTGTTTCATCGCCATTAAATCGGACAAACTAAGCTCGGTAATGCCCGTGAAGAAGTACGAGTGAAACCTTTTCTCCGGATCGGCCCAACTCCGAATAGAACCGAGGCGACAATGAAGCAAACCATGAAAAGGCCGATCCAGCACAACGACAGTGGGAATAGCCTAACCCGCAAAGCTTCCCGAGTAGACGCCTCACCAAGCCGTGCGTCATACCGGCTGATGTGCTCCATAGTCGATGTGTTATCTTGCCCGTAAAACTTGGAAAACTCAGGAATTTTATACTTATTGGGTAAAGCCACGGAATCCATCCGATCGGGGTAAGGTCGCCGATACAATGCACTTTTCTCTTTAGGCTTCAAATCGAACCGATCTTTCATCATATCGGCGATCTTAGCCATGAGGCTATTCATATCACCGGGTTCAGCGATCGCCGATCCGGTCCCCGTCATATAAGCTGCGTTGAGCTGTCCCCCGCTTGGGTGTACCAACCGACCGTTCCCGGAAATCCCAGTGCTAGTAGCCGGGAATAACGTTCGCGGAGCGATTCCATAATTCATGGCCGATTGGATCGGCCGCCCGATCATGAATCCATGTCCCCCGACCCGATGCGGTCGGTCGTGGAATACCGGATATCGGCCGTACTATAGTGGGTGAGTTCTCAATTCTACTCGGGCCGGTATTTGGTACGTAGAAGAAATTGGGCTGTTGTGCCATCTCGCGGGACCGCTGCCACATTGGTTGGTGCCCCCAACTCGTAAGCCGGCTGTTGTACATCTTGCCCGTTGCCCTCTTCCGCTACCGACTTCTTGGGATCACCGTTATCCTCTTTGCTTGGCCGGGTTGCACCGGTACTTGCATTTGCATTGTCCTTGCCAGGCCATAGGTTAGGTGGCATGCCATACATGGGCTGAAACCCTGTTGGCGGTGTAGTATTCGGATGCCGATTCCCTGAATCGGTCGTACAGAGTGCCAACAGCCGAGTGTATGCAGGTCCGAATATCCTTCGATAAACGATCCGCCATCAACCGTGTCCTTGATCAAATTTCCGATGGTGTTGGTCAACACGCCCGATTGATTGATTAGGGCCTCGATGAACGGACGAGTTGACCATATCACCGAGTTGGTTGGCATCCGCGCTCTCGGGCTTTGATTTGGTCTAGTTCTTCCGGATGCAGAATCCGAGGGATATCTCCTTTTGTAGCCACTCGCCACGTGTCACTTTCAGTGGCTTGAAAGTACTTTTTCATTGCTTCGGCCAGGTATTCTTGGTACTGCAGCTTTTGTTCTGTCGTCATCTTCCCCAGTGCCGAAACCTCGTTGTCATCGTAAACTTCTCCATGGCCTTTGCCATCCGTCCTAAGAGGGACCGGAACGAAAATCGGCCGATTCTCCGCATCGACCATTGGTGTTCCGTCCTCCCCGACCGCTCGCATGTACGACATCTTGATCTTGGTTGCTTTTGTCCCACCGGGCGTGCCAAAAAGTGTGTTGACGTCAAAAGTCGCCGACACACCGTCGTCCGGAGAGTCCACCGAAACCCCGGCCGACGCAGGGCCCCGTGCTCCCAACGGACCGGCTCGGCTCGCCGATGTTCGTGTGCGCTGGTGCGTGCCGGATGGTTTTCCTGCAAACCAACAAAGACAATAAAAGAGTGTAAAATTCCAGGTCATCGGCCCGGATAGACCGATGTGCAGCCGTGGCCGATTCTCGCGTAAGATAGACAAAATCGGCCATCGATCGGGAGCAGCACGGCCCATCCATTTATATATTAAATGCCAGGCAAACGAACTGCGATACAAACGATACGAAATCGGCCGACGCTATAACATGTGATCGGTGGCTAGCAGCCGATTCCGTCGGTAAACGATCACATCATTAAGACTTTGCAGGATGCATTACCGGATAAAATGTAAACAAGGTAATTATTAATGGGATGTGATTAATTTGATAGCAAGAAGATGGTTTAATCATCAACTAGATCAATAAATCGGCCGATCAGGCATCCGGCCGATTTTGCCATTGATTATAGTAGTGAATTATTTAGATCTATCTAAATGTATAATGATGATCAATAAAATCATACCAATGACTCGGGTTCAAAAGCAGCTTTAACAGATTTGGTACTAATTGAACATAAAACAACTAATGAACGTGATAAGCAATCGGCTAAACGCTCCGAAAGAACAATAAGACGAGATACAACCACACAGATCCCAAATCGACCATCGCTCCAACAGACAAGTCAATCGATGACACGCGGCTGGACCAGGTCTAACGACGCGCACGCTCGGCCGATTTAGGACAAGCACAATTATAAACGTCTTAACTATGAAAGTACGTCTACACCCTAGCCAATCGGCTGCATGCGCCTAGGACAAGTCAACTATCGCAAGGGCAAACACAGGACACGTCAACCGAATCCGCACGATCGAATCGACCAAGATGTAAAAGAATTCTCATAGCGGCTATCGTGACTCGAACGACCAGATCCGAGCCAATCGGCGCCGTGAGCAAAGGCTGGAACGGGGAGGCAGGACAAGTCAAACTACCTCCACCACGAGCCCGGACCAGGTCAACTTGACTCATCCCGGCCGATACTCACTACGCCGATCGAAAAACAGATCCGGTCGCCGGATAACTAGCAATTAAGCCATCTAATTACGAACAATGCGCCGAGAACTAGACAACATAATTACCTTGTCAAGCCAACGTGTCGTCGACCGGAGCCCCGAAGATCCCCGCACGAAACAGAGAAAGACTTGACAGAAAATTAGGGTTTGGCGATGCGCCGAAAGTTGTATTGGATGTGAATCGAGTTTACATGTTACATCCGAGTATGTATTTATACTCGGCAAAAAGAATCCTATTCGGACCCTCCTCGGGCCGATTTCCTAACCGACTAGAATCCTTTTTCCAAAACTAACTATTATTTCTAATTTTATAACGTGGGCCAGGCCCATCAATGTTCTGCTCTTCCGTTGGCGTCCGCGCACGATTCCCGGAGAGACGCGCCTTTTACTCGCCTCAAGCGGCCGTCGGCCTTCCGCCCACCGGCCCCTTTTTACCTATAGTCGCCGACAATGGGTCCCTTGGTCAAAAACCGGCGTCAACAACTCAATGGAGGGACAACGAGAGGGTTGAGCAACTTTGCATCGCTGGAGAAAGCATCGAAGGATCCACTATACGAGGAATCTAAGGGATGTGAAAAATGGTGTACTGTGCTACGTACGGTACTTGAGCCGATGAAATTAAAGGCCATCCATGGTTGGTCGGATGCTAGTTTTACGGATTTGTTGGAACTCCTTTCGGACATTCTACCGAAGCCCAACTTGTTGCCAAAAAGCACCTATTTTGCTAATAAGCTTATAACCCCGCTTTCGTTGGGCGTGCAAAAGATTCACGCATGCCCAAATCATTGCATATTGTATCGGGGGAATACAAGGACGCCGTGAGATGCCCAAGATGCAAGCGTAGTCGGTTCAAGTGCAAGGATGACTATGATGCGGACACATCGCTTGTTAGTGGAAAGAAGAGCAACAGGAATGCGAAGAAGAGGAAGAAAAGCATCACCGTCGATGACAGCGAACAAACGAAGATTCCTGCCTTGGTGATGTGGTACTTACCCGTTGTGGATCGGATAAGACGATTGTTTGCCAACCCTAAGGATGCTGAACCGATGACGTGGCATTCGCGCCCTAGGGACTCAAAGAAACTTAGTCATCCAGCTGATGGGACCCAGTGGAAAAAGTTTGATTCTAACCATCCAGAATTCTCCGAAGAGACAAGGAACATACGGTTTGCTCCGAGTACGGACGGGATAAATCCTCATGGTCAATTAAGGAACCCGCACGAGCACTTGGCCGATTATACTGTCAATCTACAACCTTCCACCAGGGTTGTGTCACAAGAGAAAGTACCTGCTATTGACAATCCTTATATCCGGTCCGAAAGAATCCGGTAACGAGATAGATGTGTTCCTGGAACCATTATTGGAAGACATGCAGAAATTGTGGTTACAAGGGGTTAGTATATGGGATGAGCACCGTAGAGCGCCCTTCTTCATCAAAGCCATCATTTTTGTGACGATAAGTGATTCACCGAGCGCTAAGGGCGCTATCGGGACAGGTCAAAGGAAAGTATGGTTGTTTTGTATGCGTTGATGATACATCCCATGTGTATCTTCCATCATCCCGGAAGATAGTGTACATGCGAAACCGTCGATTCCTAGCACGAAACCACAGGTATCGCTTGTTGAAGAGACAGTTTGATGGCACTATTGAGGAAGGCGAAGAACCTCGATGTTGGACCCCTAGTGTCGTGTTCGAGACGGTAAAGAACATCAAAGTTGTGTTTGGCAAACCGGTGAAGGGAGTTCCAAAGTGCAAAGCCCACACGCCCTTTATGAAGCAATCTATTTTCTTCGGATATCTCAATTCATCGGACGGAACTTGAAGTGACTCATGCATTCGACGGGATGCACATTGGGAAGGACGTATATGACAGCACTAGCGGACTTATTCTTGACCTACCCGGTAAGACAAAGGATGGACTCGGTGCACGTAGAGATCTTGTGGCACCGAACATTAGACCCGAGCTCCATCCGCAGGGAAGGGCGAATGGAAAATACTATCTCGCCTCCCGCAATCTACAACCTTACGCGTGAGGAGAAAATAGCATTTTGCAAGTGTCTACACGGGATTAAGTGTCCCACCGGATTCTCATCGAACGTGAAAAATCTCGTGAACATGGAAGAGCTAAAGATAAGTGGCTACAACACTCACGATCGTCACAAAATACTTTCGGTGTTCTTAGCCGTCACCATCGTGGCTGTGAAACCCGAGTGGTTGAAGTTAACTATAACTCGCTCGTGCTACTTCCGGAACGTAGTCTCGAAGAAGGTGATCGATAAAGCGGAGTTGGATGACCTACGGACCCATATGAATGAAACAATGTGCATGCTTGAGATGTGTTTCCATCCCTCCTATTTTGATACCATGGAATACTTCATGCTTCATATCGTTGACCAGATTGCTGCGTTGGGCCCCGTCTACATGCAACATATGTTTCCCTATGAGCAGTTCATGTATGTAATGAAACGCTTTGTACGAACTCGTTCTCATCCGGAGGGTTCAAGGATTGAGGGATACAACACCGAGGAGATTATTGAGTGTCTGTGCCGACTACATTAAAAATGGAGGAGGTATTGGTCTTCCCGTGTCTCATCACGACGGCCGACTGTCCGGAAAAGGTACACGAGGACGGAAGTCATTCATCGACCATGACTACAAAAGAGTGGATGCAGCACATTTTAGCGTATTACAACAGACGAGAGATTGTGGGCCCATACTTTGAGAAACACCTAAGTGAGCTTCACCGTAACCACATGGACAAGACAGAAGATTGGATCATAATGGAGCACAAGAAAACCTTCACATCATGGTTCGAGAACCAAGAGCTTCCACGTGGGGACTCCGTAGACGAAAAAATGTTGAGAAGGTTAGCCATGAGGCCTTCGAAGAGTGTGGTTACATTTCAGTGCGTACAACATCAATGGCTATACCTTTTACACTCAAAAAAAGGACAAGAAAAGCAAGTGTCAAAACAGCGGTGTTCGAACACATGCCTATGACGAAGAGGACAATCCGACATCATACTATGGGTACATCGAGGAAATATGGGAACTTAATTACGGACAAAATCTCGTTGTTCCCGTATTTAAATGCAAATGGGTGCAACACCCACAAGGGGTGGAGGTGGATGAATATGGATTGACCCTCGTCGATCTAAACAAATTCGGTCACAAAGATGACCCTTGGATACTCGCTAGGCGGTAGCACAAGTGTTCTATATACTCGACCCAAAGGATGAAAAGAAGTACATTGTTATTCCCGTAAACAAAGAGTCGTTGGAGTGGAGAATGTGCAGGATCAAGATGAATATAATCAATATGACGAAGTGCCATTATTTATTGATCCAAGTAAGTTCGTAATCATAGAAACAAGGCTCGGATATTCTGTAGAAATGCCCTACATGTGTTCGGATTGCGAAGGAAAAACAGTCCAAGGACGATGTACCTCTATGTTACCAAGGATATTGTCAAAAGCGGCATGTAATTCATATTTTTATGTTTATGACATAACTCTATGTGTACGAATTAATATTTGTTTTCAATTTTGACATATTATTGGATCTTATTAACATTTAATTATTTCTTCAAAAGAACATTATTTTTTCTTGTATTATTGCAAACAATAACAACTTATCACTATTTAAATCATTTTAAAAATAGTCCATCTTTAAAATCATTTGTAACGGCGGTTGGCCATGCTAGCCGCCGTTAAAAATATATGACATGTGGGTCCACGCTCTTGCGGCGGATGGCCACCACTTCCGCCATTTTAGAAATCTTGTCTCACCGACATACGGGCCGCGCTCATTTTTAACGGCGGTTGGCAATGCTAGCCGCCGTTAAAAATATGTGATAGTGGGCCCCCGCTCATTTTTAGCGGCGGATGGCCACCACTTCCGCAGTTTTAGAAATCTTGTCTCACCGACATGTGGGCCCGCACTCATTTTTAACGGCGGTTGGCAATGCTAGCCACCGTTAAAAATATGTGACATGTGGGCCCACGCTCATTTTTAGCGGCGGATGGCCACCACTTCCGCCGTTTTAGAAATCTTGTCTCACCGAGATGTGGGCCCGCGCTCATTTTAACGGCGGTTGGCAATGCCAACCGCCTTTATCTTTCTCTCGCCTATATAAACGTACGCCGCCGCGGCGCTAACTCCTAACACCGGCGCCGCAGACCACGACGCCGACATGCTGCCCTTCTCCCGCGCCGGTCCTCCTCCGTGTCGCCCGTCCACGCCGCCTCGCTCGTCGGCGCATCCGTGCCGTCTTCCGCGCCGTCCTCCGCGCCGCCTCTCTCCGCGGCGTCCCCTCTCCGCGCCGTCCTTCGCCTCGCGGGCCCTCCTCGCCGGCGCATCCGTGCCGTCCTCCGCGCCACCTCTCCACGACGTCCTCCGCGCCGTCCTTCGCCTCGCGGGCCCTCCTCGTCGGCGCATCCGTGCCGTCCTCCGCGCGCCGTCCTCCGCGCCGCTTCTCTACGCGGCGCCGCCTCTCCACGGTGTCCTCCGCGCCGTCCTTCGCCTCGCGGGCCCTCCTCGCCGGTAGATCCGTGCCATCGTCCACGCGCCGTCCTCCGCGCCGCCTCTCCGCGGCGTCCTCCGCGCCGTCCCGCGCCTCGCGGGCCCTCCTCGGCGGCGCATCCGTGCCGTCCTCCGCGCGTCGTCCTCCGCCTTGCGGGCCCTCCTCGCCGACGCCTCTCGTGTTGTCCTCCGCGACACGTAGATTGTGGGCCATACTTTAAGAAACACCTAAGTGAGCTTCACCGAACCACATGGACAAGACAGAAGATTGGATCATAATGGAGCACAAGAAAACCTTCACATCATGGTTCGAGAACCAAGAGCTTCCACGTGGGGACTCCGTAGACGAAAAAATGTTGAGAAGGTTAGCCATGAGGCCTTCGAAGAGTGTGGTTACATTTAAGGCGTACGACATCAATGGCCATACCTTTTACACTCAAGAAAAGGACAAGAAAAGCAAGTGTCAAAACAGCGGTGTTCGAACACATGCCTATGACGAAGAGGACAATCCGACATCATACTATGGGATCATCGAGGAAATGTGGGAACTTAATTACGGACAAAATCTCGTTGTTCCCGTATTTAAATGCAAATGGGTGCAACACCCACAAGGGGTGGAGGTGGATGAATATGGATTGACCCTCATCGATCTAAACAAATTCGGTCACAAAGATGACCCTTGGATACTCGCTAGGCGGTAGCACAAGTGTTCTATATACTCGACCCAAATGATGAAAAGAAGTACATTGTTATTCCCGGTAAACAAAGAGTCGTTGGTGTAACAACCCTAACAACTAAAAGTGTATTGCATAGCATTCATCATCATGTCAACATGTGCATTTGGGAAAAATATTTAATTTTGTAAAGAAATGCACATAAATTAATAACGTTAACCTAAGTTAAAATTTAGTTCTTAAAAGAAGAAATTAAATAAAAGAAATTTTAGAGTTTAACATTTTCTGTTGATTAACCATAATGATAACAGATTTATGGAGTTGCTAAGAAATTATCTTATTTTGTAAAAAGGTCTACAAGAAATAATGAAAGCTTTTCGTTTTAATTTAAACATGAATTTTTAATCTGAAAAATATTTGGAATTTGAACTTGGACCTAAAAAGAAAAATGTTTGAAATGTGTTCATTTACAACCCTGGAATTTTTGGAATTTTTCGGAGCTCCGGAAGTATGCTTTTCAACATAGGGGGTTTTTGCAAAAATCGCAAAATAAGCCGGATGCCAATCTCCTCTTCCTCTCTCTTCGAACCGACTCTCACCGTGCCGCCCGGCCGAGCCACGCAGCAGCTCCGGCCGCGCGCCTCGCCGAGCCGTGCCACACAGCAACCTCCCGCGCCACCTCACCCTTGGTCCGCCGGGGATAAGAACCCACCCCAAATTCATTTTCACCCTTGGCCCCGCTGTCCGACCGCCTCCGGCCGTCTCCCGACGAGCCGCTTCAACCGAAGCTCCGCCGCAAACACCTGCACCTCACCACGTCGACCAAGCAAGCTCGCGGCACTAATGCCCGAGATCGAGCCGTTCTTCCTCATGCACGTCGCCACGGCCGGTCGCCGCCGCGACCCAAATTCTTTCCCCACGGTGAGCCACCGCACTCCATCCTTGTCTACTTGGGTGCGCACGAAGCTCCTCTAGTGCCTCGTTGGGGCTCACGTTGCGAATCCCCCACGGATCCCCGGCGATTTCACCAATTTCTCCGATTTCGGTCGCCGCCATCCGCGCCTCGCCGTGGAGCTCCACCTTCCGACCATCCCCAAGAGCAACCACCGCGTGCCGCTCTTGCTCATGGTCATGTGAAGCTTCTGCAGCAAACCGGCCCCAATTTCGTCAAGCGAGGAGACCTCTACGCCTCACCGGAGTTGCACGTCTTCCGCCCCTCGCCGTCGCGCCTCTCCGGCCACCCTCCGGTGCCGGCAACCCCACCCTCTACTTCCCCGTGTTGCGAGGAGTCTCCGCAGCCACTTTCCTCGTTGTTTCCACTCCTCCCACGCTTCTCCGGCGATCCGCCGCCGTGCTCCGCCGCTCGCCACCATGGCTGGCTAGTTCGAGCTCGAGCTGGGCCGCGCGCGTCATGGGCCGCCCACACCGGGCCAACTCGCTTCGGCCCAAAGTGAGTTCCTCTGTTTTACGAATTTATTTGATTTCACAGCTTTATTCAAACTTCAAAAATTCGTAGAAAATTCCACAAAAATCAAAAAAATGCCAAACAAAGTGCATTAGATTCATAAAATTATTTCCTATTTATTTATGAATTCAAATACCTATTTTGAGAAATTATAATTTTATAATTTAATTAAGTCCTTTTCTTTAGTTAAAATAGCTTATTAATTTATGCTAATTATTAATTGTTTTTGAAAAATAAATTTCTTTAAAAATTAGAGATACTGCAGACGAAATGTTTGTGAAAACGATTTTTCAAAATTAAACATAAACACCGTCATTTTATGTGATCCCAAATTAATAGCTTAAGTGTTATCACATGTCGTTAAGCATTTATAATTGTTGTTTAAGAGCATGATTGATTATTAATGAATGAACCTAATTAATTATTAATTAATGAACATGATTAATGATTAATTTTTAAGTAATGACCTTGGTTAAGCAATAATTAGTGAGCATGATCAACTATTACTTATTGCTTAACGAACATGATTAATTGTTAATTACTAATTGCAAAGTAATAAACTTAAGTCGTGATTAATTGCTAATTAACGATCTTGGTTGATAAAATCTTTGCACATCATCTCATGTACATTCATGCATGCATGATCGTTGAATCGCGATGTATTGTTGGTCGACATAGGTCCCGGCGTGATTGAGGTTCCGTCCGAGGTCGAGAAAGGAGACGGAAGCTTCGAAGTCGACCAGCTCCCGAGGAAGCTAACCCCGACTCGAATAAAGGCAAGCCCCGGTGCATCCCACCTATGTTTTTAAAGTCTTTTCTTTTATCACGAGTAATTGTGTCGTGATTGGGCATTAGGTTACAGGAATTGCTTGACACCCTAGATGCATGAGTAGAATTCCTATGTTACCTGTTTATCCCATGTTGGTTTTATATCTCGATAGCTGCTACGCTTAATTCACAGGGCTACGGTAGAAGTCGAGTGGTGCCGAGCACACTCGCGAGATGATACGGTCCGATCTTAAAGCAAGGAGGCTTTAAGTTGATTGATGTCATTCAAGTTAAAGTTAAGGAATGGAGATGAAGATGAAATTGAGATCGGACGGGTCCTGTAGGAGAAAGGGCAAAGACGAGGTCTTGCAAGGTGGTAGCCCCGTCTCGTGTCGATCAAGGACCGTACCGTTGTTGGCCTCCGCCGAGCAAGTATTGAACGTATCGATTTACATACCGGTGTTTATGGGGCCAGGAAGCCGATGTAACCTAATTGCCTCGGTGGTTGGACGTAGCCCATCCCCTAATTGGCTAGAGAATGAGGCGAGGCCTCATGTCTAAAAGGGGGAGGAATGGGTGGTCGCTCACGGATAACGTCGAGGACGGGTATCGCGTGGGGTCCCCGGGTTCTCGGGCGGATGGGAGACTAACCTAGCCACCGTCGGGAGTTAGCGTGAAAGGTTGTTGTATGCGGCCAATGGGGTGCGTATACGCCGTGTAAACGGGTTTTTCCAGCTGGTGAAATCGATTCGAATCGCTGTCCCTCGCGGTAATGAGTACCGCTTGTTCACCGTGTCACATCGTAGTTAATCAAGTGAAAGATGAAGGAAGATGGATGAAAGGACTGTTAGTTGGAATTTATCTTTCCTGCAACTTGATTGCAATAGTGATAGATTGCAAACCTAGAGGTTAATGAACTTAAAACTGCTAAAAACATTGAAAGTAAGGATCCAACCTTTAATGCTGTTTTCGCAAAGGAGTAAACCCCACGACCGGAAAGCCTTTGCATACTAGGCGTCGGCCTTAGCGTGCCATGTTGACGGGTCAGTCTTGCTGAGTATTAGAATACTCGGGGTTTGTTCGTTATGCCTTTTTCAGGAATCGAGTCATACTTCCACAGACTCGTACGGTAGTTCCCGGAAGTGGAGTATCCCGAGGGTGGTTCCCTCCGGTGGGAGCAGATCCCGACATCGTGAAGGGGAGAACCGTGATGTACGAAGGGCTCGGTGCAACACGTTGATCGTCAAATAGTGTTTTGTGGTACAAAGTACAAGTTTCCGCTGCAATACTCGTAGGTTGTTAAACTTCAATAAGATTTATATTTCCGCTGCACCAATGTTTGTATTTCGAAAACCTGGTTGTATTATACCATGATGTATATATTCTGGCTTGTATGAGATGATACACTCGTTGTAACTCGCTTCGTCGAGTGTTCCTATGTTCCGATTCCCGGGTGTCCCGGAGGGGATGTCACTCGCTGGTATCGGAGCAATACAGGGGCAACGAGTACATTGTTTACAAGCTTGTTTTCAAAACCTAACACGTTTAGCACGTTTAGAGTATGCGAGAGTACGGAGCCCATTTAAAGACTTAGAACCGTTAGCTATCTAACTGTTCGAAGTTCGTGGTTTTCTGGGTAGTCACTAACTATCCGTGTTAGTTCGTGTTAACTTTCGGTCGTTTGACTAATACGGTGTAGTGCATGCATCATCACATTTTGAGTGCTATAATATGAGGTTTTTGGGAATTGGATCAAGTTAGTATTGTAGTGTAGAGTTAGTTTCCTATGGAGGACACTAGAAAGGAGATTATGCTTGGTGAAACAGAGGGCAAGCGGAACTCTCCTACGGAGGCTATGGAATGGGGAATTCAAGATCTTCATCTACGGATGATCAACGTTAATCGGAGAGAAGGACGATCATGTGTAGTAATCAAGGAGCCCCATATCGGAGCTACGGATTTAAAAGGATAGATTAAAAATGACAAGTATAAATGGGTGCTCTAGGTGAATCTTGGAATGAACAACTTACAACTGCCAAAGAAATAATTAAACAACTAGATGCAGATCTCATAAAGACAGATGATGAGATACTGGATCTTGAACAAGCCCAATAACTTTCCAAGGAAGAGCAGAAGAATGGAATGCAGGAGTAGAAGAATCCAGGAGCTAGTCACCGATGCCATTTCGACCGCTCCAGGCCTTATCTAGGCGAGATGACCGGTTAACTACCACTTTGAGCTACCAAAATTTCTCTTCCCCTCTCCAGTAATAGTCATTTTGATTCCTGTTCGGACTTGTCATCTCGACGGAAATTTTTGGATGACAAAATTCCGAGTATTATGAGATGACTATTCCTAGTCCGAAAGTCATTCTCCTTCTTTCACTCAATTGCATCCGGAACTTATTTTTCCTTAAGTTCTTGAGTGACTTCCATTTGAAGAAATAATCATCACCTTTTCAACTAGACTAAGTTGTACCAAAAGCTTGTTTGGAAATGGGTGTTTTATATTTTCAAATTGCCATTTTGCCTTTGAATTGTGCTTGGTTCGCCTGTGCGCTTCTCAAAGTCAAACATGAGCGAGGTGGAAATGCATACTCTATTTTGAAACTAGAAGAGAATCCAAATACAATGTTCTTCCGAACGGATAGCGTATAACCTAGGGTACACAACCGGAAAGAAGAATACAGTATTGGAAACTCATCGGTGCAATTTCCCTTCTAAATATCTTAAGCCTATATTTCCTTCAACACCAAGACAGACGAAATGTGTCATCCCCTTCGGGACCACCCGAGAATCGGAACAGAGGAACACTCGACGAAGCGAGTTACAACAGAAACATCATCTCATACAAGCCAGAATATATACATCATGGTATAATACAACCAAGTTTTCAAAATACAAACATTCATGCAGCGAAAAGATAACATTATTGAAGTTTCAACATCCTACGAGTATTCAGCGGAAGCTTGTCTATTATACAACTCTCAAGACTTCAAACTAAACAACGTGATGCACCGAGCCCTTCGTACATCACGGTCCTCTCTCTTTATGGTGTGGGGATTCGTTCCCACCGAAGGGAACCTCCTCGGGACACTGCTCCTCCTCGGAAAATCGCCGTACAAGTCGTGATAGCACGACTCATTCCCCGAAAGGTAACGAACAAACCTTGAGTATTCTAATACTCAGCAAGAGTGACCCGTCAACATGGCACGCTAAGGCCGACGCCTAGTATGCAAAGGCTTTCTGGCTGTGGGGTTTACTCCTTTGCGAAAAACAGCATTAAAGGGTGGGTTCTTACTTTCAGTATTTTAGCTCGGGTTATGTTCATTAGCCATGGTGTTTGCAACCTAACTTTATTCAATCAAGTTCCCAAACAAGATATAATAGGTCTTTATCCTTCCATCTCTCATCTTCCTCATCTTACATAAAAGTTACTACGATGTGACGAGCTAAACAAGAGGTACTCATTACTGCGAGGGACACGACGTATACGCATCACCCCGATCGTATACGACAACCTTTCCCGCTAGCACCTTACAGCAGACTAGCCATTTCCAACTCCTCCGGAAGCATGGCGACGCCATGACTTCCCTCGTGGTCGACCCATCTCCCTCCCGTGAGACTATCCTCTCACTAACGACCGATAAAAGAGAGTTGGCTACGCTACATCTCCGGGGCGATAGGGTACATCAGCTTGTCTGGGCCCATGATACCAGCATGTAGCACGGTACGTTCAAACTTGTTCAACTAAGCCGACAACGGTACGGTCCTTGACCGACACGGACGGGGCTACCACCTTGCAAGACCTCATCTCCGTCTTGCCCTTTCTCCTACGGGGCCCGTCCGGTCTCAACTTCATTATCACTCTCAACATCTTTAATGTCAACACAAAACTCTTAAACCCTCCATGCTTTAAGTGCCCTAAACATCTACCGTTGCCACTATGAATTAAGCTTAGCCTCTATTGAGCTACCTGTACCGAGTATAGAATAAACAAACGAAAACCTACCATAATGCATCTAAGGTGTCAACCAAACCCTAACACCTAATGCACAAGCATAACCGTACTATGTGATAAAGTAAAATATTTAAAAACATAGGTAGGATGCACCGGAGCTTGCCTTGAGTTTGTTCGAAGTTAGTCTCCTCGGCGGCTGGGTCGACTTCGAGATCCCGGCTCTCGACTCGCCTCGGGTGGAACCTCGATCACTTCGTAACCTAGTCGACCAGACAATGCATCGCGAATCATAATCATGTATGCATGAATGCATATGATGAAAGTATGCAAGGATTCATTAATGAAGTTCCATAGATAATAATTAATGAGTAATGTTTAATCACTTTTAGTTAATTAACAAATTATGGATAAGTATGTTCATTAAGCATTAATTAACAATTTAATTATGTCTGGTTAATACATGTTTAATTAAGATCAGTATTAATTAATTTTGTTTCCTTAATTACTTAATTAAGGTCACTAATTACTTAAGTTTAATAATTAACACATTAATCTAATTTATTAGTCAATAAGTAAATAATTACTTTAAGTGATTAAAGGTTAATACATTGTGATCATATAAATTAACCTAGTTTAAGTTTAATGTTGGGAAAATAAATTTCATCATTAATTTCGTCTGCAAGTATCTCCTTTATTCAATAAAATTATTTTCCATAATTAAACATTTTATTTACATAAAATAATAGCTTTTCTTTAATCAAAGAAAGTGATTAATTACAAATTATAAATAAATTTATTCAAAATAATTATTTTATTTTACAAATGGATAGATCTCATTTTTCCGAGTCTAACAAAGTTGGTTTGGTATTTTTCTGAATTTTATTGAATTTTTTACGAATTTTGAAAATTTAAAAACACTTCGTGCCACACGGGGGCCACAGTGGTTGGCCACACCCGATCCCACGTAGCCACATGCGATCCCACCCGCGTGTGGCCCGCGGTGTGGCACCACCGCAGCGGCGAGCCGACGGCGGCGTAGTCACCGGAATCGGCCGGTGATGGCCCAAAGCTCGCCGTGAGACTACCTAGAGCACCTACACGACGCGGGGAACACTCCAGTGTGCACGACGGAGCATGAGCTCGGCCGGACGCATGCCGGCGGTGAGGTCCGACCAGAGCGAAACCTCCGGCGGGGCGCGAGCCCAACACGGACTACAAAAATTGGGGAAAACTCGCCGGTGTGGACTACAAAGCATGCGCAAGCTCGACGTGGACTCAAAAGTACATGAGCAAGGCTCGGGAGGGGTGCTCACCGTGGATGGCGGAGACGGTGGCGGCCGGAACTACGGAAAACGACGATTGCCGGACTTCCGTGGGATAAAGTCGACCATGAGTGATGTGGAGTAGAGAGTAACAAGCTGCGCACTCAGGAAACCAAGAACCCGGACGAGAGGCTCACCGGCGGTCACGAATTTGGAGTTGCGACGGAGGAGCACGGTCGGAAACTCGGGGAAGAAAATGAGCTCGCCTCGTCGGAGTGGAGCCGCTCAAGCTAATTGATCAAGGGACCAAGCTTCGCGGGGACCCGGCGGGGCTCGGGTGGTGGTGGCGTGGACGGGGAGGCACCGGAGCAGCCCGGCGACGGTGAGGTTTGAAGTGCGGCAATGGCGGGGCGAAAGGAGAGGAAGAGGAAGGAAAAGGGGAGCCGGCGGGGTTTTTATCCCCTCCCGTGGCGGTTCCCGCCAGCGACTGCGTGGCCGCGAAGCGGCTGCGTGGCCCGGGTCGTGGCACCACGCCGGAGAGGCGGTGCGCCGCGGGCGGCGCGAGCGCGCGGTGAGATAGGGAGAGAGAAGAAGAGGCTGCCGTTGGGCCAGTCTTGGCCATTTTACAAAAAACCCTTCTTCTTTCCCGAAATTAAAAAGTGGCTTTCCTGAGCTCCAAAAATTCCCAAATTTTTCAGGGGTGTTGGTGAAAGTATTCTAGGCATATTTCCTATTAAGTTTCAGTAGAAACTCCAAATCATTTTTGGATTAAAAATTCATAGCTAAATTAAATAAAGAGACTTTGTTTATTTCTTGTAATTATTTTCATAACTCAAAATCTTTTCAGGACATTTTCAAAAATCTTTATTTGTCATAACTAAGCTATAGAAAATGTTAAACTTAAATTTTCTTCTCATTTGATTTATTTTTAACACCTCATTTATTCTTTAGTTACTTTGATATTTTATGTGCTTTATAATTAACAACAAATGCTTAATGGTTTCACAAATAAAATGTGATGACATGCTCATGAATGCCATGAAATACATTTTATTGCTGTGGGTTGTTACACGAAAGCACTCGTCCCATATCTTGTTAAATCTTTTCCTTCATCATTGACTTTCACCAACCTCTTATAAATCTCATGACTCCTGAATAAGTGCGATTCCCGATCACGGCATGAAAGTGGTAGATATTGACAACAAACACCCCGACGTTCGGATTTGGGCCGAGGAGTTAGTTTCAAAGAGTTTGTAAGTAATGCGATACTCATGGAGGATGCTCTTCGTGCTCGTTAAGAAGAAAAGACCGAGAAGATAGCAGCCAATGAACAAGGAAGTAAGGTTACCCCCAAGTATCGTCTAGTCCACACTTCTACAGCAGATCGGAGATTCAAGCCTATGCCATCGAGATCCTATTTCTCACCGGCCACCTCGAGTATCGGCAACGTGTGTTTCCCCGTTCAGCGGTCCACCAATCGGATCTATTGTTGACGGTCGTTACGGACCAATTTCGACCGTCAATTAGTCAAATAAATGAGAAGGACTAGGCATGTCTTACACGCATTTTACTTAGAAATAACCTAGTTCCACTTGTACCTCTAGATTTTTAGTGTGCAGGTGGATAATGATGAATTCCAGGCCCCGAGGCGACAAATCAACACTTTTACAAAACTTCCATTTCGCCGCGGGAATCAACTCCAAGATAAAAGGCCAATGACCACGAAATCCAACACAAATAAGGCCACAAGCAACTGGAAAAAAGACCAACATCCAGTGGGGGAGCCAATCGCCAAAGCCCAGCCCAGGAGGGGCCAGGACTCAGCTCGGCCGAACCCACCAGGGTGGTTCGGCCGAACCAGTCCGGTGGCCCCCCGGCCCACTTTTCTCCGGCGGTTTGCCCACCGCCTCCGGAGGTCGGTTCCACGCGCATTAAATGCCACCGACCTACGAAACCGCCTCCAGGAGCCGACCTTTCAAGCCTATATAAGGAGGGGTACCCCCCTCCTTCACACACACACAACAACACAAGGATCATTCTCTCCTCACATTAGAAGTTTAGAGGCTTTCTAGGTAGTGCTAGGCTTAGTAGTGGGCTGCCTCATTGCTCCCAAGGTCTTGTGGAGAATTGGGTATAGCTCTTGTATCCTCTCTTTGTAAGACTTGATCTTTTATATATGGAATACTTTCGTTTATATCCTTGTCATGAGCTTGACAGAGTAGTCATGATCTTGCTTGATCGTTCATCGTTCGTTCATATGAGTTCATCGTTCGTTCTTCGTTCTTCATTAATAGAAGATGAACACATATCGAATGTTCTTCGTTCGTTCATACTTGATCATCGATTACTCTTGATCTTACTTGGTTGATTGCCGTTCGTCGCTCATTCTTGAGCGACGAACGCCTTTGCATGACTTAGTGCTAGCTTTGATCCTTTCGTCCGGCTTATGCTAGTTAGACTAGTGTTCTTATGAATAGGCTTCGGGTTCATCAGTCCCGCAAGGGTGCTCTAGATTTACCACCATGTCGATCCGTAGGATTGGGGTGCCTCGAGGATCGATATCTAGAGTTGTGGTTAGTGACGCCGGCATGGTGTCGGGGTTATCTACCCACCTTTGAATGTGCTTCGTGTCCCACGGTTTGTAGAGGTAGGTGACAAGAAGTGACAGCCTTGTCATCCAAAGTAATCCTCCACGTTCGGGCATGGCATAGGAGTCTAAAAGGCCGGAGTCGCGAGGCGGACCTCGCGTAAGACGGATCTCCGATGATGCCTAGGCATTAGACGCTTGCTTGCGCTTGCATGATCTTGGATGTTAGGTAGAAGCTGCGCACTCATATGAATGTTGTATCATTAGGAGTAGTGGTCTCGCTAGTCTAGTTTAGCTTTATCTAGGATTGCCTCTATCCCTTTCATTAGAGAATGCATTGCCTTGGTGTGTGTCACACTATCCTCAATTTATTGCTCCTAACCCCTGCATTGGAATGTGATTACTTCATCACTCTTTTGTAACACCATGAGCATAAGTACTCTTATCAACCATGTCTTCCTTTGGGAAAATATAAATACGATACCCTTGAATACTCTCGGGTGAAATGCTACAACGGGTTATCCGTCCGCTTGCGGATATTCATGACCCACCTTATAATACATATCTAGTACTTGTACTGGATGTGGATTATTTGGTTAAATAGTGCAAGTGACTTAAACCCTTGGCTCTCCCGCGGTCACGTGTTTCTTTCCGCGTGACCTTAAGAGATGCCAACAAGCATTTCTGGCGCCGTTGCCGGGGAAGACATTGGTTAATAAGAATACAATGAATGTTCATGATTACACTTGATGATGATTTAATCATTACCTTTGCAGAGCTAACCTTGATCTGTTTTCTCTTCAATGTGAAAACAGGATAGTGCATGCGTGGATTCAACTTGCCGAAAAACTTCGTTGATAATCCCGAGTCTCTTGCGAGAAAGACTCGACCTCGCGTCGTTGTCTCTCCTCAAGAACCCACGACAAGCGAGCCCGCATCTTCCGCACCATCAACCTCAACACTCATGGCTGAAAGGACCCTTCGTGACTACTCTGCGCCCTCCGTCGCCAATGTGCCCAATGGGCCCAACGTCGACGCCGGTGCCGCAGGACTTGACATCAAGTCCAGCCTCATCACTATGGTGCAAGCCATTCCCTTTTGTGGAAAGGCCTCCGAGGACGCCAACTCTCATCTCCAACAGTTCCTCGGAGATATGCAACACATCAGCCACGGCCGGAGTCAACCAAGATGCTATCGGACTTCGCCTGTTTCCCCTATCCCTCCTTGGGAAGGCGAAACAGTGGTTTTATGCCAATCGTGCAAGCATTGACACTTGGGACAAATGTTCCACGGCGTTCCTCGCCAAGTTTTTCCCGATGGGTAAAACCAATGCCCTTCGTGGAAGAATTGCAAGTTTCCAAGCAAGCGACAAATGAATCCATGCCCGAGGCATGGGAAAGGCTTCAAGAATACATTCTGGCCTGCCCTCACCATGGGATGGAGGAATGGCTCATTCTTCAACACTTCTACAACGGGTTGACACCAACAACCCGTGGACATATGGATGCCGCTCGTCGGAGGAGCCTTCTTCTCCAAAACCGTTGCCCAAGCAAAAGAACTCATAGAGAAGATGGTCTCCAATCAAGGGTGGAGCGATGATCGACTCCAAACACGCTCAAGAGGCGTACACCCCGTCAAGGAGGTGGACATGCTCGTCCGCCAAGGTTGACCTCCTCATAAAACGCTTGGATGAACACAACGCAAATGGTGGTGTTCATGCATTGGACTCACACATGACGTGTGAAGAATGCGGGAACACCGGCCACATGGGGAAGGATTGCCCCCATACCCATGAAGAAGCATTCTACATGAACAACAACAACGGGTATCGTCCAAACGGAGGACAAGGGTACAACCAAAACCGACCATCATATCAAGGAGGTAACAATTTTTCTCGGCTTTAACAATAATCAGCCTTCCTTGAAAGATTTGGTTTATGGCCAAGCTAAAATCAACGAATCTATCAACAAAAAGCTTGCTGCCAACGACAAAGTCTTAGAAAACATAACCGCACAAATAGAAGGTTTCTCCTCTGCTTTCAAAAATCAGCTGAGCTTTAATAAAATGATTGAAACCCAAGTTGCTCACCTAGCTGCTCTTATTCCTGGTTCTAATTCGGGAAGATCCCGGGCAACCCGAGTCTTCTTTGGAAAATGTTAATGCGGTTACCACGAGGGAGGAAAATCCACTCGGGATCCGTCATATCCTAACCATGCAAGCAAAGAAGAACAGGAACGAACCGGAGGAGGAAAGCCCTTCTACTACCAAAGAAAAAGAAGAAGAACCGAAGCCAAGTGACGGGAAGAATGGAATTGAATTTCAAGACACAAGCTTCTTGCCATTCCCTCACGTAAACAGGAAGCCAAAGGAGGATGAACAATTTGCTCGATTCGTCGAGACCATCCGAAGGATTCATGTCAACGTGCCATTGTTGGACATGGTGCAGGTGCCCACATATGCACGTTACCTTAAAGACATCCTCAACAACAAGAGACCATTACCCAACGAGGAAATGGTCAAGCTCACAGAGGAGTGTAGCGCAGCTATACTCAATCGGCTTCCGTAAAAGAAGAAGGACCCCGGCTGCCCCACAATATCATGTTCCATTGGGGCACACCACTTCGACCAAGCCTTATGTGATCTTGGGGCAAGCGTCGCCGTGATGCCCAAAGAAGTCTTTGATCGTTTGAGCTACACAACCTTGACTCCTACACCAATGAGGTTGCAATTGGCAGACTCTTCGGTCCGCTACCCCGCGGGAATAGCCGAAGACGTGCCAGTAAAAATTCGAGGCAACTTCATACCGGTGGACTTTGTGGTGCTTGAGATGGATATTGACAAGAACACGCCCTCATTTTGGGACGTCCCTTCCTCAGCATCGCAACGCCCAAATTGATGTTGGGAATGGAGAAATCCGATTCCACATCAATGGGAAGGAGGAAAAGTTTGAGTTTCAACCAAGAAAAGAACAATGCTCAATGATCAAGATCAAGTATGGGCCAAATCCCTCAAACATCCGTGAAGTTGAAGTGACGCCAAGAAAGACGGATAGTCTCATCGTCTTTTGGAAGCAACTTGACAAAATTGAGAATCCGTCATGGTACCAACCCAAGAAGCCCGCAACAGCAAGGCCGGGATTATGGGCCAAGAAGCCAGTCCTTCAAGACACAAAGCCACCTACATCAACAAAGACCAACCAAGTGTGGCAAGTGAAGAAGGTGCAGCCATCTTCATCCTCCTCTCCGTGGAAAGGGCCTCGCACCACAAGGATGAAAAGAAATGGAGAAGTCCTCGCTCGCTGCACTTAAAATGGCGAAGCCCCGGCCGACAGGATAAATCGGCATTATCTTTCGATTTCTTTTTGATTTTGTTTTCCACCACATGCATTAAAAAAAAATTTAAAAAAAAAAAAAAATAATAATAATAATAAAAACCTCCCTGCATACTCTATTTTATCACAAGAAAATTTTCATTTCATTTATTTGGATTTTCCGCCAAGCATATTCGATTTTTTTTCACTCGCCATGCATATAAAATTTGAAAACCAAAATCCTTTTACGTCCAAATTTTCCTACTTTTGTTTGAAACTTTTGGACAACCCTTGTATCCTTATACAAAACCCAAAAACAATTTTGCATGTTAGAATTTTCTCCAACACTTTTTCTCGAGATTTGATTTTTCGAATAAAGTTGAATTTGAGGCAACTTTCTTTGGATTTCTTATTGAGCAAATATTTCGAGGAATATCCGGACGTAGCAACCATGGTCAATGATCATTTGGCCGTTGGGGGCTATGGGCCAAAAGGGGGAGCAAGAGGGACCCACAGCGAGCCGGCCGAACCCACCTCCCTGGTTCGGCCGAACCGCTATGACCGTTGCTCGGTCTATCTTTTTTTTCCCAACGGTCATATGCCCCTTCTAACGTTCAAAAACGGCTACTTCGTGAGCTATAAGTAGAGGTGGCCGGGCCAGTAACTCTCTCCCCCTCTCACACTATCATTTCCACTCCTCACTCACTTCATTCTCATTGCTCTCAAGTTTTCCATTGCCCTCACTTGCTCATTGCCTAAAAGTTCTGCAGAAATCTTTTGTTCTTGGTGTGCTTTCTAGTTTTTGGTTTGATTTGTTTTTGTTTGGTTTTCTCGAGTTGCGATTTCTTGCTCACATGAACAACCGACGGTGTCGCCAATTTGATTTTCCCTCACATAACCCGTTCGGAGTTGTTGTTCTTGTGTTCTTGCTCTCTTTGTGTGCAGCCATGACCGGTGCCAAGAAGCTGTTCGGGTCGATCAAGAGGTCCTTGAGCTCACGCTCAAGTTCAAGCTCTTCACATCGAAGCACCCGCGCACGCCCCGTAGTCGAGTCACCGCCAAGTTCACCACCACAAGTCGAGGAAGAAGGGCAAGAGGGCAACATCGAGCATCGTCTCCTCACCGACTCCGACCTCGACTTAGTGGGCGAGTACGAGACGCACACCTACACGCTTCTCCAACACCGTCTCTTTGCTCCTACGCGAGCATTTGACACGGAGCTGCTGCACAAAATAGGTATGGATGCTGAATTTGCTCAAGTATTTAAAGCCTTAGGGTGGACAGATTTTGCTAGTGTAGATGAGCCGGGTTCCCGCTTGCTTGCACTTCAGTTTTTATGCACCCTACGAACGGTAGATGAAGGAATTTCTTTTCGGTTTTTCCGTGAATCCTACCGTTTGACTTGGAAAGAACTTAGCACTCTTCTTGGCTTTAATACTCGCTGCAATACCAACTTGGATGGTGCCCTTCCTCGTTTTCAAAGCATGCTTTTTGGGAGAGGATTACGGGTCTTCCTAGTTGCGTGCGACCTAGAGCTAATCACATCCATCATCCTACCTTGCGTTTTATGCACATGTGGATTGCTATCACTCTTTTTCCAAGGAGTGATATTCGAATTGTGCGCGAGGATGAGCTAAAAATTCTTTTTGCTGCGGTTGATAAGATTAAGATTGCTCCCGTGAAAGCCATGATTCGCCAATGGATAGAAAATCTTGGGACGATAGGACCAATTGAATGTACCTCTTTAGTGACACGAATTGCCATGCGGGTGGGAGCTTTACATGATGCTAATGTTGAATACCTTGCTACACCTCGCTCTCTTATAAATAAAGATTATCTTATTCATGGTCACTCTCTTAAGAATGGTCCGAACGATTCCCTCATATATTATTTTGTGGGATATACAAACGAGTTTCGGTTACCTAACCCGGACCTTCGTTTGTATACTCTCAAAAATCTAACCATTGAGCTCCAAGAAGCGGAGCGGTCTCGCAGGAGTGTATCTTCTCGCAGGAGGGCGCACAGATCGGAACAGCCATCTACCTCCGAGATGCCCACACCGCAGCCCACGGCTCATGGCGGGCCGGGTACAGCCACCCCGGGCTTTCTCCCGGTGGGTACCCAGCCCCGCCACCTCACATGGCCGGGGATCGGCGTGGCAAACTCCGGGATATGGCCCGGGGCTGTTTTCTCCACAACAACAATGGGAGGAACACTCCACCGACTCCGGATCAGCCCAAGGCTACAACTTTGAGCAGGAGATGAACAACCTCTCCTCACAAATGGGAAGACTCCAAACCACGGCGGAAGACACCGAGTATGCGCTCAACCAACACATCTTGCAAACTCATCAATGGCAAGAGCGCACCGACACCCAGCTCACCGCCCTCACCAACATGACGGAGCAACAACGAGCCGATCTTTTGGCTTACTTCCGTCACATGGGGTTCATTCCACCAAACCCATGAGCAAGAACAAGCTTGGGGGGGGGGGGCAGCACCCTCGCTAAGGTATCATGTATCGCAACTTGTATCCTTTATTGTCTCCTCGTTTTTGCTTGTTCTTGCCTCTCATATGAAAAACAAAATAAAAATGATAAAACTAAAAAGAACAAAAAGAAGTAGCTTAGTTTCCTTTTATGCGCTGCAAGTATGTTGCTAGTCTTTCTATGTTGAGATGATGAATAGTTGCTCTGTTTTATTTCTCTCATGTGCCTAGTTTATAATTTAGAACTCTCCTAGTTTTGAGTTTGTTGGCTAGCAAAACTTGCTTAGAACCCGAAACTTGTGGGCTGCACATGCTTGAGCTGCACCTAAGTTGTTGTGAGATGATGATATGGTAAAAAGAGCTGCTATGATCTTGTCCTAAGTTGAACTTGAAATCTCCGGAATTTTGTTCCCAAAAATTGCAAAATCTATAAGTTCCCAAGTGATGATAAATTCCTACCAAAGCCATATGCAAATTTCCTTTGAAAACCTTACTCATTTGCTACTTGTTACTTCATTGAGCTTTATCAAAATTGTGTGACCCTAGTGAGATGCTTTTCATACTCTCATGATCAAGATCACGTACACATTCCACCTCATATGCTACACTTCTACACCGGAAGTTAGCAACATGTCATGCCATCCACCAAAATAAAGACACTCCTCACATTTTATCACCTCTCTTAAAATATCAAAAGAAGGCATGGCTATGCAAAAGAAAAAGAAAATAAGGCTCACAAAAGATGAGCATGAGAAAAAAAAAAAAAAAAAAAAAAAGCTGCTCTTATTTCGAGCATGGAAAAAGAAAGAAGAAAAGATAGCCATGCCCAAAATCCAAAATAAAAAGAGGTGAAACAAAAAGAGGAGTAGTCACATACACCACCACCATCATTTTCACACTTGCACATCTTGATCTACGATTGTATGACTTGCTATCTCCATGGATCCACTCTTTTGGTTTTGCAAAATATGAATGCAAGTATGCCTCATTTCATATCCTACCTTGAGCTCCACAAAAGCCTATTAGATGTAGGATGAGGCAATACACATGCCTTGGTGAGGAATACAAACACCACTAGAGCGATTCGAGAGTATCACTTGTGGAACGTGGTTTTACTTGAAAAAATCCTTTGAAAACTTCCGGAGAATAAAAAGCAAGACAAGGGAAGAGAAAATAAATGCTCTATACACCGTTCTCTCTCTCAACCGCCCAAGGTAAAGTGAAAAGCACAAAGCCCCATGAGGACTAAGGGGAAGGGTGAGTTACCATTGCCAACTTATTCAACTCAAGGATGAGTATCTTTGTTATACACTTGGTACCTTTAAGAAGTAGGCATTATAGCAACTCCCGATCAACAACCTAAAGTTCCACTACTTGCTCGGGACGAGCAAGGGGTAAGCTTGGGGGACTTGTTGACGGTCGTTACGGACCAATTTCGACCGTCAATTAGTCAAATAAATGAGAAGGACTAGGCATGTCTTACACGCATTTTACTTAGAAATAACCTAGTTCCACTTGTACCTCTAGATTTTTAGTGTGCAGGTGGATAATGATGAATTCCAGTGCCCCGAGGCGACAAATCAACACTTTTACAAAACTTCCATTTCGCCGCGGGAATCAACTCCAAGATAAAAGGCCAATGACCACGAAATCCAACACAAATAAGGCCACAAGCAACCGGAACAAAGACCAACATCCAGTGGGGGAGCCAATCGCCAAAGCCCAGCCCAGAGGGGCCAGGACCGGCTCGGCCGAACCCACCAGGGTGGTTCGGCCGAACCGGTCCGGTGGCCCCCCGGCCCACTTTTCTCTCGGCGGTTTGCCCACCGCCTCCGGAGGTCGGTTCCACGCGCATTAAATGCCACCGACCTACGAAACCGCCTCCAGGAGCCGACCTTTCAAGCCTATATAAGGAGGGGTACCCCCCCTCCTTCACACACACACAACAACACAAGGATCATTCTCTCCTCACATTAGAAGTTTAGAGGCTTTCTAGGTAGTGCTAGGCTTAGTAGTGGGCTGCCTCATTGCTCCCAAGGTCTTGTGGAGAATTGGGTATAGCTCTTGTATCCTCTCTTTGTAAGACTTGATCTTTTATATATGGAATACTTTCGTTTATATCCTTGTCATGAGCTTGACAGAGTAGTCATGATCTTGCTTGATCGTTCATCGTTCGTTCATATGAGTTCATCGTTCGTTCTTCGTTCTTCATTAATAGAAGATGAACACATATCGAATGTTCTTCGTTCGTTCATACTTGATCATCGATTACTCTTGATCTTACTTGGTTGATTGCCGTTCGTCGCTCATTCTTGAGCGACGAACGCCTTTGCATGACTTAGTGCTAGCTTTGATCCTTTCGTCCGGCTTATGCTAGTTAGACTAGTGTTCTTATGAATAGGCTTCGGGTTCATCGTCCCGCAAGGGTGCTCTAGATTTACCACCATGTCGATCCGTAGGATTGGGGTGCCTCGAGGATCGATATCTAGAGTTGTGGTTAGTGACGCCGGCATGGTGTCGGGGTTATCTACCCACCTTTGAATGTGCTTCGTGTCCCACGGTTTGTAGAGGTAGGTGACAAGAAGTGACAGCCTTGTCATCCAAAGTAATCCTCCACGTTCGGGCATGGCATAGGAGTCTAAAAGGCCGGAGTCGCGAGGCGGACCTCGCGTAAGACGGATCTCCCGATGATGCCTAGGCATTAGACGCTTGCTTGCGCTTGCATGATCTTGGATGTTAGGTAGAAGCTGCGCACTCATATGAATGTTGTATCATTAGGAGTAGTGGTCTGCTAGTCTAGTTTAGCTTTATCTAGGATTGCCTCTATCCCTTTCATTAGAGAATGCATTGCCTTGGTGTGTGTCACACTATCCTCAATTTATTGCTCCTAACCCCTGCATTGGAATGTGATTACTTCATCACTCTTTTGTAACACCATGAGCATAAGTACTCTTATCAACCATGTCTTCCTTTGGGAAAATATAAATACGATACCCTTGAATACTCTCGGGTGAAATGCTACAACGGGTTATCCGTCCGCTTGCGGATATTCATGACCCACCTTATAATACATATCTAGTACTTGTACTGGATGTGGATTATTTGGTTAAATAGTGCAAGTGACTTAAACCCTTGGCTCTCCCGCGGTCACGTGTTTCTTTCCGCGTGACCTTAAGAGATGCCAACATCTATCAAGTATACGCCCCTTATCTCAACCTCCACAATCCGCCGACCATTCATGCTATAACGGTGGTTGTCTTGGACAATTGGCTCAAGAGTGTGTGACACCAAGAAAGCAGAATTCTTCAACGCGTCCTTAAAGGAAAGCAGTTGGTCCACAAAATCATACAAGTCAAAATGATAAGATGAAAACTGGTCGTGTCAACTTTACCACATCCGAGGAGATCCCGAAAGGATCACAAGTCGTGGACTGGTTTGATCTCTATCAACCATCATGCTGCCATTTTATTTGACTCGGGAGCAACCCACAACTCCATCAGCAAAGGATATGTCCAAAAATATAACCGTCCGTCATGCAAGATGATTTATCCACATCTCATATCATCACCTGGGGGTAATATACTTGCAGATCAAAGTACTACAGAGATACCATTGAAGTTGGGTCATAAGGATTGTCCCACCTCCTTTATAGTCTTAGACGGGCAAGGATTGGATGCGATTCTTAGCATAAAATGGATGAAGTATCATAAGGCAAGTATTGGATATAGATGCTTTTATAGTTCACTTGAATTTTCCTCTTCACGGACGAGATTGTCTTCGGTTGACTTCTTCTCGGACTATTCTTCCGATTTACCGGGGTTACCACCAGCTCGGGCAGTGGAATTCAAGAGAGAACTTCAATCGGGGACTGCACCCATATCGAGAAGATGGTATCGGATGCCACCCGATGAGTCGGCAGAATTGTAGGTGGAACTCGAAAGAGTTATTGTACCACATATTCGCTCAAGTCCATCACCTTGAGGATGCCCGACATTGTTCGGCGAGAAGAAGGATCCAACATTGAGGTTATGTATGGATTATCGGCCTTTGAATGCCGTGACCATCAAGAACAAGTACCCTCTTTCTAGGATTGACATCCTGTTTGATCAGTTGATGGGAGCAAAAGTGTTTTCCAAGAAAGACCTTTGCTCGTAGTACCATCGAGATAAAGATTAGAGCAGAAGATATACCAAGGACAGCCTTCTCTACCAAATATGGACTTTATGAGTACCCGATGATGTCCTTTGGTCTAATCAACGCGCCAACGACACTTCATGTACCTCATGAACTCGATGTTTATGCCGAATTGGACAAGTTTGTCATGGTATTCATAGACGACGTTCCGATTTACTCCGACTCGGAAGAGGAACATGCGGAACAATTAAGAACCATGCTCCAACGTCTAAGGGATCATCGGTTATTTACCAAATTCAGTAAGTGTGAGTTTTGGTTGAAGGAAGTACCTTTCCTTGGTCATGTGATATCAGCAGAAGAAGTGACTCGTTGATCCTGGTAAGGTTAAAGAAGTATTGGATCGGAAGCCATCTAAATCGATCACATAGATCCGAAGCTTTTTAGGGTTGGTTGGTTATTATAGAGGATTCATTCCCAATGTCTCAAAGATAGCCAAGACAATGACCAAATTGCTGGAAAAGGATAAGAAGTATGAATGGAGCAAGTATTGGGAAGAAGCTTTCCAAACATGGAAGAAGTTACCCAATAACGAGCACCGGTGTTCAACTCAATCGGATTTGACCAAGCCATTTGAGGTGTACCTGTGATGCCTCGGGCACAGGACTTGGATGGGTGCTAATGCACGAAGATAGAGAGATTGCCTATACATCTCGGCAGCATAGGCGACAGGAGGAACATTACCCAACACATGATCCGGAGTTAGTAGCTATCATTCTAGCATTGAGAAGCTAGAGACGCTATCTCTTGAAAAATTTGGTGCGGATATACACGGACCACAAGAGTCTTCGATGACATCTTCACTCAAGCGGATCCGAACAGGTGCCAACGAAGATGGTTTGAATTAAGGATTATGATATCGAGATCCACTACCATCCCGAGAAAGCTAGTTGCAACAATCTCACCGCTCGGCTATTGATCGAAGCATCTAAAGAGGAAATTAGCGAGCCCGATCTTCGGATTCTTCTATATGAAGTATTGAGTAATTGGCCCTTATTCCTACCCTTCGCGAAGAAGTGGTAGCAACTCAAAAGAAAGATGTTGGTATGAGGCACATTAAAAGACGAAGTAAGAAGGGCGAAATGAAGTGTTTTCAAGAAGATAGTGAAGGTGTTATCTGGTTCAAGAATAGGTCGGTAGCGCCTAAGAACTTGGAACTTCACAAGAAATTAATGGATGAAGCCCATATGTCCAAGTATTCTATTCATCCAGGAACCAACAAAATGTATCAAGATCTAAAGCAAAGATTATGGTGGACAACAATGAAACGAGAAATAGCACGGTATGTCAACAAGTGTGACGCTTGTCGACGAGTAAAGGCAGATCATTTGAAGCAAGCGGGACCTCTCCAATCCCCGAGTGTTCCGAATGGAAATGGAAAAATATTAATATGGATTGCATTATCGGCTTACCGTTAACTCCATGGAAGTATAACTCCATTTGGGTCATTGTCGATGGGTTAACGGGATCTGCTCATTTCACACTCGTACGTACTACCTACACGGCAAAGCAAGTGTGCAGGTTTATACATTACTCTTGTACTCGCTTACCTGGTGTATCCAAGACCATCATCTCGGATCGAGGAACTCAATTTGTATCTAGAATTCTGGGTACAATTACATGAGTCATCAGGAACGAGATTGATTCGGAGCTCAGCTTATCATCCTCAAACAGGTGGACAAATAAAAAGAATCAATCGGTATCTAGAAGATATGCTTCGGGCTTGTGTCTTGCCGTACAATAAAGGTTGGAAAGATGCCTACCGTTAGCAGAATTCTCATATAACAACAGCTACCAAGAGAATGCCGGAATGTCACCATTCAAGCTCTACACGGTCGTGGTTGTTGCACACCGTTAAATTGGCCCGAACATGAAGAGAGAATCCTGTTGGAACCAGATCTACTAACGGATGCCAAAGAGCAAGTAAGCCTCATTCAACAGAACCTCAAGAAAGCTAAGTCTCGACAAATCGGTTCTAGGGAGAAGAGACGTCGAGAATAGTGCTCAAAGCTGGGGACCACGTTATCTCCAGGTATCTCCTACCAAAGGTGTCCAACGATCTTGAATCAAAGGCAAGTTAGCTCTCCGAGATATATCGGACATATTCCAATACAAGAAGGATGTGAAGCTGTGGCATATCGTTTGGAGTTGCTAGCATATTTATCGGGAATCCACAATGTGTTTCACGTGTCTCAACCGAAGAAGTATCTCGAACCCACCGGTAGACAAGACCGACAGCTCGATGTGGGACAGATTACTGATCGATTTGACGTATAATGAACATCCGATCAAGTGCTCGACACCAAGGATCGAGTGACTCGACGTCGAACCCTCAAGTTCTACAAGATTCAGCAGAGCCATCACTCGGAAGCTGAAGCTACTTGGGAACAAGAAGAGTCTCTCCGATCCAGTTACCCGGAGATCTTTAGTACCATCGCCTAGTCGCTCGATCATGAATCTCGGACGAGATTCCTATAAGGGGGAGGGCTGTAACAACCCTAACAACCGAAAGTGCATTGCATAGCATTCATCATCATGTCATCATGTGCATTTGGGAGAAATATTTAAGTTTGTGAAGAAATGCACATAAAATAATAACGTTAACCTAAGTTTAAATTTAGTTCTTAAAAGAAGAAATTAAATAAAAGAAATTTTGGAGTTTAACATTTACTGTTGATTAACCATAATGATAACAGATTTATGGAGTTGCTAAGAAATTATTTTATTTTGTAAAAAGGTCTACAAGAAATAATGAAAGCTTTTCGTTTTAATTTAAACATGAATTTTTAATCTGAAAAATATTTGGAATTTGAACTTGGACCTAAAAGGAAAAATGTTTGAAATGTGTTCATTTACAACCCTGGAATTTTTGGAATTTTTCTGAGCTCTGGAAGTATGCTTTTCAATTAATTAAAAACATAGGGGGTTTTTGCAAAAATCGCAAAATAAGCTAGATGCCAATCTCTTCTTCCTCTCTCTTCGAACCGACTCTCACGGTGCCGCCCGGCCGAGCCACGCAGCAGCTCCGGCCGCGCGCCTCGCCAGGCTGTGCCACGCAGCAACCTCCCGCGCCACCTCACCCTTGGTCCGCCCGGGATAAAACGCACGCCAAATTCATTTTCTCCCTCTCCCGTTCATCACCACAGGACACCGCCACCACCGCCCGGCCTCGTGCCCCGCTGTCCGACCGCCTCCGGCCGTCTCCCGACGAGCCGCTTCAACCGAAGCTCCGCCGCAAACACCTGCACCTCACCACGTCGACCAAGCAAGCTCTGCGGCACTAATGCTCGAGATCGAGCCGTTCTTCCTCATGCACGTCGCCACGGCCGGTCGCCGCCGCGACCCCAAATTCTTTCCCCACGGTGAGCCACCGCACTCCATCCTTGTCGACTTGGGTGTGCACGAAGCTCCTCTAGTGCCGGTTGGGGCTCACGTTGCGAATCCCCCACGGATCCCCGGCGATTTCACCAATTTCTCCGATTTCGGTCATCGCCATCCGCGCCTCGCCGTGGAGCTCCACCTTCCGACCATCCCCAAGAGCAACCACCGCATGCCGCTCTTGCTCATGGTCCTGTGAAGCTTCGCAGCAAACCGGCCCCAATTTCGTCAAGCGAGGAGACCTCTACGCCTCGCCGGAGTTGCACGTCTTCCGCCCCTCGCCGTCGCGCCTCTCCGGCCACCCTCCGGTGCCGGCAACCCCACCCTCTACTTCCCCGTGTTGCGTGGAGTCTCCGGAGCCACTTTCCTCGTTGTTTCCACTCCTCCCACGCTTCTCCGGCGACCCGCCGCCGTGCTCCAGCCTGCCTGCCACCATGGGCTGGCTAGTTCGAGCTCAGGCTGGGCCGCCCACACCTGGGCCAACTCGGTTTCGGCCCAAAGTGAGTTCCACTTGTTTTACGAATTTATTTGATTTCGAGTTTATTCAAACTTCAAAAATTCGTAGCAAATTCCACAAAAATCAGAAAAATGCCAAACAAAGTGCATTAGATTCATAAAATTATTTCCTATTTATTTATGAATTCAAATACCTATTTTGAGAAATTATAATTTCATAATTTAATTAAGTCCTTTTCTTTAGTTAAAACAGACTTATTATTTTATGCTAATTATTTATTGTTTTTGAAAAATAAATTTCTTTAAAAATTAGAGATACTGCAGACGAAAGTGTTTGTGAAAACGGTTTTTCAAAATTAAACATAAACACCGTCATTTTATGTGATCCTAAATTAATAGCTTAAGTGTTATCACATGTCGTTAAGCATTTATAATTGTTGTTTAAGAGCATGATTGATTATTAATGAATGAACCTAATTAATTATTAATTAATGAACATGATTAATGATTAATTTTTAAGTAATGACCTTGGTTAAGCAATAATTAATGAGCATGATCAACTATTACTTATTGCTTAACGAACATGATTAATTGTTAATTACTAATTGACAAGTAATAAACTTAAGTCGTGCTTAATTGCTAATTAACGATCTTGGTTGATAAAATCTTTGCACATCACCTCATGTACATTCATGCATGCATGATCGTTGAATCGCGATGTATTGTTGGTCGACCTAGGTCCTGGCGTGATTGAGGTTCCGTCCGAGGTCGAGAAAGGAGACGGAAGCTTCGAAGTCGACCAGCTCCCCGAGGAAGCTAACCCCGACTCGAATGAAGGCAAGCCCCGGTGCATCCCACCTATGTTTTTAAAGTCTTTTGTTTTATCACAGTAATTTTGTCGTGGTTGTGCATTAGGTTACAGGAATTGCTTGACACCCTAGATGCATGAGTAGAATTCCTATGTTACATGTTTATCCCATGTTGGTTTTGTATCTCGATAGCAGCTACGTTTAATTCACAGGGCTACGGTAGAAGTCGAGTGGTGCTGAGCACACTCGCGAGATGATACGGTCCGATCTTAAAGCAAGGAGGCTTTAAGTTGATTGATGTCATTCAAGTTAAAGTTAAGGAATGGAGATGAAGATGAAATTGAGATCGGACGGGTCCCGTAGGAGAAAGGGCAAAGACGAGGTCTTGCAAGGTGGTAGCCCCGTCTCGTGTCGATCAAGGACCGTACCGTTGTTGGCCCTCGCCGAGCAAGTATTGAACGTACCGATTTACATACCGGTGTTTATGGGGCCAGGAAGCCGATGTAACCTAATTGCCTCGGTGGTTTGACGTAGCCCATCCCCTAATTGGCTGGAGAATGAGGCGAGGCCTCATGTCTCAAAGGGAGAGGAATGGGTGGTCGCTCACGGATAACGTCGAGGACGGGTATCGCATGGGGTCCCCGTGTTCTCGGGCGGATGGGAGACTAACCTGGCCACTATCGGGAGTTAGCGTGAAAGGTTGTCGTTTGCGGCCAATGGGGTGCGTATATGCCGTGTAAACGGGTTTTTCCCAGCTGGTGAAATCGATTCGAATCGCTGTCCCTCGCCGTAATGAGTACCTCTTGTTCACCGTGTCACATCGTAGTTAATCAAGTGAAAGATGAAGGAAGATGGATGAAAGGACTCGTTGGTTGGAATTTATCTTTCCCGCAACTTGATTGCAATAGTGATAGACTGCAAACCTAGAGGTTAATGAACTTAAAACCGAGCTAAAAACATTGAAAGTAAGGATCCAACCTTTAATGCTGTTTTCGCAAAGGAGTAAACCCCACAGCCGTAAAGCCTTTGCATACTAGGCGTCGGCCTTAGCGTGCCATGTTGACGGGTCAGTCTTGCTCGAGTATTAGAATACTCGGGGTTTGTTCGTTATGCCTTTTTCGAGAATCGAGTCATACTTCCACAGCTCGTACGGTAGTTCCCGGAAGTGGAGTATCCCGAGGGTGGTTCTCTCCGAGTGGGAGCAGATCCCGACATCGTGAAGGGGAGAACCGTGATGTACGAAGGGCTCAGTGCAACACGTTGATCGTCAAATAGTGTTTTGTGGTACAAAGTACAAGTTTCCGCTGCAATACTCGTAGGTTGTTAAACTTCAATAAGATTTATATTTCCGCTGCACCAATGTTTGTATTTCGAAAACCTGGTTGTATTATACCATGATGTATATATTCTGGCTTGTATGAGATGATACATCGTTGTAACTCGCTTCGTCGAGTGTTCCTATGTTCCGATTCCCGGGTGTCCCGAGGGGATGTCACGATTAGAGTGGAGAATGTGCAGGATCAAGATGAATATAATCAATATGACGAAGTGCCATTATTTATTGATCCAAGTAAGTTCGTAATCATAGAAACAAGGCTCGGATATTCTGCAAAAATGCCCTACATGCGTTCGGATTGCGAAGGAAAAACAGTCCAAGGATGATGTACCTCTATGTTACCAAGGATATTGTCAAAAGCGGCATGTAATTCATATTTTTATGTTTATGACATAACTCTATGTGTACGAATTAATATTTGTTTTCAATTTTGACATATTATTGGATCTTATTGACATTTAATTATTTCTTCAAAAGAACATTATTTTTTCTTGTATTATTGCAAACAATAACAACTTATCACTATTTAAATCATTTTAAAAATAGCACATCTTAAAAATCATTTGTAACGACGGTTGCCAATGCTAGCCGCCGTTAAAAAAATATGACATGTGGGCCCACGCTCATTTTTAGAGGCGGATGGCCACCACTTCCGCCATTTTAGAAATCTTGTCTCACCGACATGCGGGCCGCGCTCATTTTTAACAGCGGTTGGCAATGCTAGCCGCCGTTAAAAATATGTGACATGTGGGCCCCCGCTCATTTTTAGCGGTGGATGGCCACCACTTCCGTCGTTTTAGAAATCTTGTCTCACCGACATGTGGGCCCGCGCTCATTTTTAACGGCGGTTGGCAATGCTAGGCGCCGTTAAAAATATGTGACATGTGGGCCCACGCTCATTTTTAGCGGCGGATGGCCACCACTTCCGCCGTTTTAGAAATCTTGTCTCACCGACATGTGGGCCCGCGCTCATTTTTAATGGCGGTTGGCAATTCTACTCGCCGTTAAAAATATGTGACATGTGGGCCCACGCTCGGTTTAGCGGCGGATGGCCACCACTTCCGCCGTTTTAGAAATCTTGTCTCACCGACATGTGGGCCCGCGCTCATTTTAACGGCGGTTGGCATTGCCAACCGCCTTTATCGTTCTCCGCCGTACGCCGCTTGCGGCGCTGACCCTAACAGCGGCGCCGCAGACCACGACGCCGACAGGCTGCCCTTCTCCCGCGCCCGTCCTCCTCCGCGCCGCTCGTCCACGTCGCTCTCGCTCGTCGGCGCATCCGTGTCGTGTTCCGCGCCGTCCTCTACGCGCCGTTCTCCGTGCCGCCTCTCTGCGCTGCGCCGCCTCTCCGCGGCGTCCCCGCGTCGTCCTTCGCCTCACGGTCCCTCCTCGCCGGCGCATCCGTGTCGTCCTCCGCACGCCGTCCTCCGCGCCGCCTCTCTGCGCGGCGCCGCCTCTCCACGGCGTCCTCCGCGCCGTCCTTCGCCTCGCGGGCCCTCCTCGCCGACGCATCCGTGCCGTCCTCCGCGCGCCGTCCTCCGCGCCGCCTCTCGGCCGCGGCTCCGCCTCTCCACGGTGTCCTCCGCGCCGTCCTTCGCCTCGCAGACCCTCCTCGCCGGCACATCCGTGCCGTCCTCCGCGCCGCCTCTCGCGCGGCGCCGCCTCTCTGCGGCGTCCTCCGCGCCGTCCTTCGCCTCGCGGGCCCTCCTCGGTGGCGCATTCATGCCGTCCTCCGCCTTGTGGGCCCTCCTCGCCGGCACCTCTGTTTCGTCCTTCGCGACACGGAGATTGTGGGCCCATACTTTGAGAAACACCTAAGTGAGCTTCATCGAACCACACGGACAAGACAGAAGATTGGATCATAATAGAGCACAAGAAAACCTTCACATCACGGTTCGAGAACCAAGCACTTCCACGTGGGGACTCCGTAGACGAAAAAATGTTGAGAAGGTTAGCCATGAGGCCTTCAAAGAGTGTGGTTACATTTCAGGTGTACGACATCAATGGCTATACCTTTTACACTCAAGAAAAGGACAAGAAAAGCAAGTGTCAAAACAGCGAGTGTTCGAACACATGCCTATGACGAAGAGGACAATCCGACATCATACTATGGGTACATCGAGGAAATATGGGAACTTAATTACGGACAAAATCTCGTTGTTCCTGTATTTAAATGCAAATGGGTGCAACACCCACAAGGGGTGGAGGTGGATGAATATGGATTGACCCTCGTCGATCTAAACAAATTCGGTCACAAAGATGACCCTTGGATACTCGCTAGGACGGTAGCACAAGTGTTCTATATACTCGACCCAAAGGATGAAAAGAAGTACATTGTTATTCCCGGTAAACAAAGAGTCGTTGGAGTGGAGAATGTGCAGGATCAAGATGAATATAATCAATATGACGAAGTGCCATTATTTATTGATCCAAGTAAGTTCGAATCATAGAAACAAGGCTCGGATATTCTGCGAAATGCCCTACATGCATTCGGATTGCGAAGGAAAAACAGTCCAAGGATGATGTACCTCTATGTTACCAAGGATATTGTCAAAAGCGGCATGTAATTCATATTTTTATGTTTATGACATAACTCTAAGTGTACGAATTAATATTTGTTTTCAATTTTGACATATTATTGGATCTTATTGACATTTAATTATTTCTTCAAAAGAACATTATTTTTTCTTGTATTATTGCAAACAATAACAACTTATCACTATTTAAATCATTTTAAAAATAGTCCATCTTAAAAATCATTTGTAACGGCGGTTGGCCATGCTAGCCGCCGTTAAAAATATATGACATGTGGGCCCACGCTCATTTTTAGCGGCGGATGGCCACCACTTTCGCCGTTTTAGAAATCTTGTCTCACCGACATGCGGGCTCGCGCTCGTTTTTAACGGCGGTTGGCAATGCTAGCCGCTGTTAAAAATATGTGACATGTGGGCCCCCGCTCATTTTTAGCGGCGGATGGCCACCACTTACGCCGTTTTAGAAATCTTGTCTCACCGACATGTGGGCCCGCACTCATTTTTAACGGCGGTTGGCAATGCTAGCCGCCGTTAAAAATATGTGACATGTGGGCCCACGCTCATTTTTAGCGACGGATGGCCACCACTTCCGCCGTTTTAGAAATCTTGTCTCACCGACATCCGGGCCCACGCTCATTTTTAACGGCGGTTGGCAATGCTAACCGCCTTTATCGTTCTCCGCCTATATAAACGTACGCCGCTGCGGCGCTAACCCTACCACCGGCACCGCGGACCACGACGCCGACGAGCTGCCCTTCTCTCGCGCCGGTCCTCCTCCGCGCCGCTCGTCCACGTCGCCTCGCTCGTCGACGCATCCGTGCCGTCTTCCGCGCCGTCGTCCACGCGCCGTCCTCCGCGCCGCCTCTCGCGTGGCGCCGCCTCTCCGCGGCGTCCTCCGTGCCGTCCTTCGCCTCGTGGGCCCTCCGCGCCGGCGCATCCGTGCCGTCCTCCGCGCGCCGTCCTTCGCCTCGCCGGCCCTCCTCGCCGGTGCATCCGTGCCGTCCTCCGCGCGCCGTCCTTCGCCTCGCGGGCCCTCCTCATCGGCGCATCCGTGCCGTCCTCCGCGCGCCGTCCTCCGCACCGCCTCTCGCGCGGCGCCGCCTCTCCACGGCGTCCTCCGCGCCGTCCTTCACCTCGCGGGCCCTCCTCGCCGGCGCATCCGTGCCGTCCTCCGCGCGCCGTCCTCCGCGTCGCCTCTCTGCGCGGCGCCGCCTCTCCGCGGCGTCCTCCGCGCCGTCCTTCGCCTCACGGGCCCTCCTCGGCGGCGCATCCGTGCCGTCCTCCGCGCGCCGTCCTCCGCCTTGCGGGCCCTCCTCGCCGGCGCCTCCGTGTCGTCCTCCGCGACCCCGGTACGCCCTTCCCCTTCCCCCTTCCACCTCCCCGACGGTGAGCCCTCCGTGGCCTTCCCCGGTACGCTCGCTCTCCCCCTCTCCCCTTCCCCCTCCCGACGCTTGCCTCTCGTGCTAGGGTTAAGTGTGCTCGCTCTAACTCGTTGTGCTCTATGGTTGAAAATGACACCGGGGCCTTGTTGGCTATTAGCTGTTCAATTCTTGAACGTGTTTGCTTAGACTAGGTATGAAGTTGCTATTAAATTTGGCTAGATTTCGTGAATGAGAAATTTGCCACAAGGAAGTTGAGAAAAAATCAGCAAGTGGGAAGTTGCTTCCTTAGCTCGAACTTTGGCTCATAATTTACCTAACCGAAACTAGCAAAGCCGAAGTATCCTTGTCTCTGCTCATGACAGGATTCTTGCTAATTACTTCACAAATTTTACGCACTCCCTGTGTTGTCCGAAAAAATTTTCATTGAAATGTTAGTTGAAACAAGTGTTTCATGCAAATGAGCTCAATCTTTGATAAATGATAGGTCTATTTTCATGCAAATGAGCTCAATCTTTGATAAATTATGGGGTAACTCACAATTTTGTTGTTGATCACAATTTTGTTGTCGATGATAGGTCTGCATTGTATGATTGTATTTATAAATGGAGATGTTGTCGATAACTTAGGTCTTGACCAGTCTCCTTTATCTTCTCATATTGCAATTTCCTGTCATTGATCACACACCTCATGTTGTTACAGGCTTGCAATCAACTTATTTAAATTTAATTTTCACCTAAGTTAACTGAAACATGATCAGTTAGCACTCAAAATTGATCACCATTTTATCCGAATTCCGAACCTGATTGCCATCCATTTGGCTTGTTTCTTTAGTTGTTAGACTGATATCTCCTTTTGACAATGGTGTAGCCAGGAGTAAAAAATGTGGCATTTCAAACATTTTCAGTTATATGCTCGCTCTAAATGACTGCTCGCTCTAAATGATTGCCTGCCGTTAATCTGAAACATGATCAGTTAGCACTCAAAATTTTATCCGAATTCGATGCCCCGATTTATCCGAATTCTGCAACCCTAGCATTTTATCCGAATTCCGATGCCCATCTCGTTATGTGTATGCCCGCTTTACTCGAAATGCTAGGGTTGTTCACCGATATCCCATCCGTTATGTGTTCTATGCTTGAAAATTATATCGTTGATTGTTGATTGATGATTGATGTAATCTAGACAGAATATATATAACTACCCTCTGTTTTGTACTCTCTTCCTCTCTTTCCTCCTCTCTTCCTCTCCTTTTTCCTCTCTTTTCTTCTCTTTTCCCCTCTCTTTCATCTATCTCCTCTCTTCCTCTCTTTCATGGCTAGACCATTGTTTTTAAATAAAAACTATCTTCTCTATTTTCTCCTCTTTCCTCTCTTTTCTCTCGCTTCTGCTGTAGCACGAGATCGATGATCTGTGTTTGTAACTCGGAGTAGGAGTAGCTTTCCTCTATTTTCTCCTCTTTCCTCTATTTTCTTCTGTCTTCCCCTGTCTTTCTTTTATTTCCTCTCTTTTCTCTTTTTTCTACTCTCTTTCCCCTCTTACCTCTCCTTGATCTAGCCATGCTCGATGATGACAACGGGCAAAGCGAGATGAGTGTGGCAGCATGGGCCGCATCCTCGGATGCTTGGAAAAATGTTGCCATACGAGTCAATGACCTTATAATAGCGTTGGATGGCCGTTGAATCGGCAAACCGCACCGAGAGCATCCTTCCGGCAAATGATGACTTTATAAGCATCAATATATGTAGGAGAAGGGGAGGATGGGGAGTATGAATATAGAATGTAGGGTGTCTTTCATTAGGAAGGTTGGTACAAAAATATGCAAGGCGTATCGCAACTCGTACGACCTTTAGGTAGACATGGACGGATGCTTGGGTGTTCTCCGGATGATCTATGTGATGTGTATGACATATTACGTTTGATTGTCCGGAGGATACCCAAGTATCCTGACCTGTTTACCTCGAGGTCTTATAAATAGTGGTATGTATTGCATAATGTGCATCTGCCTTTCTTATGAAAGTGTCCTACATTGTACGTCTATCCTCTTCGTCCTCCTCTTCTACTCGTATGATTGAGATGCTATCCTTGTTCTCGATGCCATGCAAAACATATTTGTTTTATATAAATTAATCTATTTTGTAATTCAATTCTCATTGTTTCCTCCGTTGTCTCCCCGCAAGTACAAAGATATATCCCTGTTCCGACAAACTCTTCGTCTCTAATAAGGTAGCCTAACCCTATGGCGGACAAGATGCCATTAGGAGAGAATGAGCCGGTGGCTACGAATCCTAATCCTTCCCCGCCTCGCCGTATCAACTACACACCGCCTCAAGGTGAAACTCGGCCATCGTCTTCCGACGATTCATCGGCAGAGGAAGGATATGTGGAACCGGAGGATCCGCATCCTCAACCACCTCGGGGCCATACCCCGGACCCCGACTACATGCCCGAAGAAGAGGTATCGCATCAAATATGGCATTCCTTATATTTCTCGTCAACTAGCTGCGTACTAATTCTATTCCTTACATCGTAGGTTCCTAGACGAAGTTCTCGTCTTCAAATCGCTTCACAAGATGAGGCGGAGGGCAATGTGGACGCCAACGAGCCGGCCACAAACGTGACTGCCCAAGTGACCCCCAAGAAACGCAAGCGCGGTGAACGCTCCGCGAATAAGGCAGAGGGCATCTATGAAGTCACCGCTCTCGACCCCAAAGACGGGACACCAATAGAACCCGCCGGTGTCCACGCAAAATGGCGTAATCGTTGTGGCAAAGTGGTCGTGGATCCGTGCCGAATCATTTGGCCCGATTGGCAATCCGTGCCACAAGAGAGGAAGGATGAGATGTGGAATGCTATAAAGGAGAACATCCGGTTCCAACCAGCCAATCTTGATAGGGCGAAGACGGCAACGATGAGCCGCTGTAATCACATCTCGGCGAGATTACAAGTCTAGGCTGAATTGCGACTATGTTAAGAAAAACCTTACACCTTTTCATAAGTACGGCAAAATAAGTCAGCATGACTGGAAAGAGTTTGTTGAGCAGAAGACGAGCGAGTCTTCCTTGGAGACTAGTGAGAAGATGGTTGAGCTCAACAAGAAGAACAAGTACAAGCCGCGCTTGGGTCCGGCGGTTATAACAAAAAGATTCCCATCCGGAGAGAGATGGAAGAGAAGAGGAGATTAGAAGGAAAGCCCGATGAAATGGAGGGTATCGAGGAGCGTGCGAGGAATTGGGTCTATGCTCGCTCCGATCAAACGGAGGAAGGTCTTGTTATGAACGACCCAGCGGCGGAAGAAGTTCTGCAAAAATTGAAAGGTCGTGTCAAGGTGCAGATGCAAAGTGGAGCTCTTAAATCCGAGTACCACGGAGATCAGCTCACGCACGCACCGAACAGCAAGGAGCATGGTGGGCGGGTACGAGGAGTGTCCTCGTCTGTCACGTGGAAGGAAGGATTCTCCTCTTCTTCTTCTGCTCCCTTGCTGTACAAGAAGCATACCTTGTACAAGCAAGACATGGAAGAGAAGGCGAAGATAGAGTGGCGGCGACAATATCCGATGTTCATGGCCGAAAAGAATCCCACTCTATTTGGATCGTTCAATCTCGGAGACCCTAGCACCTGTAAGGAAATGGAAGATGTGCTTGCTAAAATTGGTGCAGGGTTTATGCCTATGCCTCCGCCTAGTTCTACACCGACCTCCAGCTCCGTGCCATCGGGACCACTTGACATTGCAGATGATACAGCCTGTGAGCTCCACGTCCCGTTTGGATACAAGGGAAAGAAGAGGAAGGTTGCAGCGGGACGGGCGTACACAACGGGACGGACAATCCACAACGTAGAAATCCCCGAGGGGTATGTGCGTGTCCGCGTCCAAGAGGTCGTCCCAGGTCATGAGGACGACGAGCTTGAATACCCTATACCCGAGGCGGGGATCGAGACTCTGCGAGACGCCGTCGGGACATTCATTATCCGGAAAGGTAGTGATATTGTCATGTCCACGACTCCACAAGCTTCTCCACCCCCGGTATCCGGACACGGATCAGCCCATGCGAGCCAACACGCTGAATATGCACATGGACAACCGTCTCATCTATCGGGTGCTGCTTCGGCATCTCGAAAGGCGGATGACATAGCGGGGGAGTTGTCCACAGCCCAATCCTCCCTAACGTCTCTAACTCCGAAGAGATCTTGCTAGAGGGAGTTCAGCATGAAGAATTGGCAGTGATCGCCAAGGACGCATCTCGTAGCGGTTGCGGTTGAGCGATCGAGTCCTCCTGAAATCTCGGAGACTCGGGAGCGCAAGATTGTATCTCCCGAAACTCAAGCAAACATTAAAGCTTACTTGGATTCATTGAAGAGGAGATGCAATCCACGGCTTCCTAAGCCGCAGATCGTGTCGAGTCCCGACAACCGATCTCATACGATGATGACCTATTTAAGGACAGTGATGACACGGATTACCCCACATTCATGTTTGCCAAGCCACTTATATCGAAGACTGTGTACAAGAACCTGCCGGGCGCGATGCGTAAGCTGCACGACCGGTACATGCAGGCATCGAAGCTTGGAGTCGAGGTCATCACGTGCAAAGTTCTAGCACACGTGTTCAACGATGAAGCCGACTCGGTTCTTGGACTGTGTTTCAATGATCTTCACACTATGTTCCGGCTTGGCAAGGTGGACACAACCTTTATAACCCTCCGGTGCTTGTAAGTAACCCCATTTTCTATCTCGTATTTCAAATATCAATTCTCGTACATATTCTCATATTTAAAGCATTAATCTCGTTCATTTTTGACTTATGCTTCATTTAGGATGAATTCGGAATTTCAAAAAAAGAAAATCAATAGACCAGATTGGAGGGTCGGGTACCTCAACCCGAACATGATATGTCAATCCGCGATCAACCCGCGGATAAATGAGAAGGACCCAAAGTATAAGGACATGAAGCCCGAGGAGCTAGATCAACTCAAGGCCGAGATGACATCTAAAGCTAGATCTGATGTGGCAACCTACATCTATAACTGCTTCATCAAGTGGCAGGACAGATGTTCTATTCTCGCGCCTTATAACTATAAGTAAGTTCCAACAAGTCTTTTCATCTTCTCTTGCATTGAAAGGCTCTAGAATACTAACGCATACGATCATTCTTGTAGTGATCACTGGATCTGCTTTGTCCTTATGCCGAGAAATGGGTACCTTCTTGTCCTCGACAGACCTCGACTTGGACAAAAGGGGCTACTCCGACATCGTGAGCGTCATTGATTGGTACGTACTTAATCATCGTAGACATCTATAATTCGGAAATGATAGTTTTATCTAACTATACGTTTTTTATGATGGACCAGTGCATACGAGAATTATGTAAAGGCTAGCGGGCCGCACAACCCTAGGCGGCCGAAAAATATGTACTTTCGGCACAAATTCCCGGTAAGATACATTTGTCTCACTTCTCTACGCCGTTGTCCTACTATCGGTGTGATTGACAAAATAGTAACTTATTTCCTTTATTTTATATAGTGTGTTAAACAAGTGAAAGGTAGTGTCCACTATGGCTACTACACTTGTTTGTACGCGAATAGCTTCTCGAGTTATATGTATGCCATTATTGAAGAGACTCGACCAACAGGTGCGTTTTATTGAGTTTATCAAATTTGATTCATTTTAATTATAATTGCAATCTTGTTAATAAAGAAATTCTAATGGCAGAGAACCAAAACGGAAAAACAGATATTACAAGATTTTAAGAACAAAGGCCCGCAAGGATCGAAACATCCGACTTCGGACCAAATGTTACCGATTGTGGAGCGGATGTGTCGGTTCTTGCTCGGAGAGGTTATCTCTCCTGCTGGCAGGTTCTTCGACGAAGACAATGAGAGCGCTAGAAGACCATCGTTCTCTCTATGAGTGGTGTGGTTCGACACGACCATTCGTGAACGATGGTAGTGAATATAGTGATGAGTGGATTAGGAAAGTAGTTTGATAGACTTCATAGTTTTTCATGTAAAGACAATGTTTATTGTATATATGCAAGTGACTTGATTTGTTTGAGAAGTAAACATTGGATGATGAATACATGTGAATATTTTGAGATGTCAATGAATTGTGATTTGTTCTGAGATTTAATGTATTTCTGGTTTCCTGTAATTTAATTTTTTTACGGTATTCAAACATTAACGGCGGTTGGCAATCTAACCCGCCGTTACAAAGGCCTTAGTAACGGCGGTCTATATTGCCGCGCGCCGTTAATAACAACCGTATTAACGGCGGTTGGCATCTAAAACCCTTCTGTAACGGCGGTTGGTGAAGGGCCGCCGCTACAAACCTCCATTTCTAACTGCGGAGGCGTAGAGGCGGCCCGGCCTAGCCGCCGCTACAGGCCCATTTGGCCCGCCGCTACAGTGCGTCAGTGTGGTAGTGATGGCAAAAGTGAATTTTAACACAGAGCAGGACTGATGCGCGTAATGTACTCAAAATATACCAATATTCGATTATCAGTTAATGACTAGAATCTGATGGATGTAATTGTTTGAATATTCTCAACATGTTCCACTTCCACGAACATTGCTTGAATATCCGGCTAAACGTGTTCCACTTCCACAAACATAGCTTGAATATTCTCAACATGTAGCAAAGATCAATCTCAGCTTTCTTGATCTTCAACGAGATCATCTATCTATCACCATGTGAACCTGAACTCGCTGCATTCTTGTGTCCATCTGAACCGAGCAACTCTGAGTTGCTGCAATAGATGTGGCACAATGGGTTGAACAAGCTAGACTTGGGCAAGGTGGACAGTGCTCCCCAGATACAAATGTAGTTTAATTTGTGGCCAATCTTGTCTCTGGTGAATTTCTGGTTCCTGCTGTTGACACCGGACAGAAGAAACTGGATGCTGTCAAGTAACCCCTATCTATCACTGTTGCTATATCCTGTTCCTTCTGCAGATTCAACCTTTGATGCTTGTCCCAGTGGCCAGTTCGACCAGATTGAGCGAGTCAGCATTCGAAATCCTTTTCCATTCCATTGGTATACTGACTCGTTACCCTAATGAAGTAGTAAAAAAATTCTGCTCAGTACTCCACATGGAAGGCTCCGTTGCAGTCCACCTGGACAGCTTAACTGGGACTACACTAAATTCTGGAAATAGCAAACAAGCTACCAGTCTGGAAACGGAAGCTTCTGACAAACAATGGTCATATATATATTCCATTCCAACATATCATCTAACAGTATGTTACTTAAAAAAATATAAGGATATTAGGATAAATTTCATATGGATAGGAGGAAGAAGCTAATGGAGGGCATTGCCTAGTACATTTGAAAAAGTGAAGAGACCCAAGCCAGAAACATGTAACTCACGTTATGATGTGCCTCTATGACTAGCCTTCATTTGTACAAGCAGATCATAAAATGACTAAAAATCGATCTATTGTGTAGACTCAGACTACAGCCCATCGCTAATGACTATGGCCCATGCAATCCATCTTGAGAGTATACAAACATTGCTAACCTAACCCTAAAGAACACTCCTCCTTTCTCACCGTTCAGCCGCCACCTACCCTCATAACCTCTCTCCCTCTCTCTCTCTCTCTCTCTCTCTCTCTCTCTCTCTCTCTCTCTCTCTCTCTCTCTCTCTGCCAGCGGAGGACACTCCTCCACGTCCTCTTGGCGCGCCTCCATGCCGTGGCGCTCCTCTCGGCATGCCGCCACCGCAACCTCGCCGGTGAGGGCCTCGACCTCGCTGCCGCGGAGGCCTTCAACCAGCGGCGCAACCTGGCGTCGAAGAAGCTGGCCGCGCCCGTCCCCGTAGGGGCCCCGCCCATGCTCCCATGTGGGATGTGCTGGCCCCTGTCCCGTCCATCGCGCCGGTCCCGGTCGTCGGATCCGGGGCCCCTCCTGCACGAGATGGCAACACAGCGCGCGGGAGTCGTGGATCCGACCCCCTCCTCCAATCTTCGACGGCGGCGCAGGGTGGCGGATTTGTTCCCCCTCCTCCCAGCATCGACGGCGGCGCTGTGCGAGGTGGCGGATCCGGCCCCCTCCTCTCGGCTTTGACGACGGCACGACGCGGGGTGGCAGATCTGCCCCCCTCCACCAGGCTTCGACGACGGCGTGGCGGTGGTGGCGGTGGAGAGGTGGTGATGCGTGGTGGGCCCGATAGGGGCCCACTTGTTTTTTTGTTTGGTTATTGCGACTGTAGCGACGGGTGGTTTTCGGATCCTGGATACCCGCCACTACAGTCGTTTTTTAGCTGCGCAAGCGTAGCGGCGGTTGGCTATACCCACCGCTACAACGCGATTTGAACCGCTGCTACAGTGCTCCTTTGTTGTAGTGAGACCACGGCCAGAACGCTGCACACCGGAGGTTCTACCATGAGTAGCCGCTGCGGAGGCATTGGTTGGGCATCCATGCTCTATTATTTAATCACCCAATTCTTTTATCAGTCAATCCACATCTCGGTCCACTGTTGGGAGCACTAGCTGGAGTCGGAGATTGCCTAGGATGGAGGTCGCAAAGGTGGTCCTGTAAATCCTCCATTTCACTATTACAAAACTAAACTATAGCTACGTCACCCAAAATCATGTAGTCACGACAAGAAAAATTGATCATAGCTATAGTAGGTGGAGGGCTACTGTGACATCAACCGTGGCTATAGTGCGGGAGGGGGGCGGGTGCGCGCGCCAGGCAGGACTTTATTACCACCTCGTGCGCCCAACGTCGCCCACCCCAACGTATAAACAAGGTCACGCCGGCCGTTCTGAAGTTACTAAATAACTACCTCTGTCCTTACTTTGGCCTGTGAGCCGCCTGATTATGGGTCGGCCAAAACCAGGCCTATCTCCACGGTAGGCTCTGGTAGTAGTGGCCCTGTCCAGGGGCTTGGACCCAATGGTCCTACTTTTTTGCATTTTTTAAATATAAAAATGCAGAGGCATATTTTTACTAAAATATTTAATTAATAATGCTTAGTTCCATGGTTCACTTTTCTTTAAAATTTTAAAAATAATAAGGTAGAGTATATTTGTTTTATTAAAGTATTTAATTAATAAGTATTTAAATTATAAAAAAATAAGAAGACATAGACCATTTTTTCTTATAGTATTTATTTAATAATGCTTGGCCACTCATCACTTATTTTGATTTTTTAAAAATATGAAGCGACAGACCAATTTTTATTAATTTTAAAAAGCTAAGAAGGCACATGACATTTTTAATTTAAAGTGGTTAATTAATAATTCTTGTCCTCACTAGTCACTTATTTGAATTTTTTAAAAAATAAGGCAGTAGCCATTTTTTTATTATAGTACTACCTCTGTCCCATTGAAAGTGTCGTTTTTGACTTTTTAGATTTCACGTTTGACCGCTTGTCTTATTCAAAAATTTATAAGAATAAACAAATAAATACATTATTATTAAATTATCACTAATGATAAATTAAATTAGAAAAAATATATATCATTTACAAAAATTTTGTGAATAAGACGAACAGATCAAAGGACGATGTCTAAAAGTCTAAAACGACACTTTCAATGGGACGGAGGGAGTAGTTAATTAATAATGTTTGGGCCCGAGTCAGTTTTTTTGAAATTTTACAAAACAAGAAGGTAGAGTATATTTTTTTATTAATGTAGTTATTTAATAATGCTTGGGTCTACTCGTCACTTATTCTGAATTTTTAAAAAATAAGAAGATAGAGGGAATTTCTTGGAATTTTAAAAAAATAAGAAGGCGAGAGGACATTTAAATCAATTGAACATTGTTTTTTAAAATCACAATAGTGATTTTGGCCTGGCTCTTAATATGAGGCCAATTTGTAGTTCATCCACTAGTTCATTAATGTTGTGTGTTTATTCTTTTTATTTCTATTTAAATTTTAAAACTTGTATATACTACTTGAGATATTGTCCAAATTCGATGATTCTTGTTTCTAAATTTTTGTAAAGTTGGGGACTCTCACAAATGGCCTTGCATCTCAAAGGGAGTGGAGAGGAGTGAGTGGATGAGCTTGAGTGAGATTGGAGAGTTCAAAAAGCACCATCCCTTTTGCTCACGAGATGAGGAAGGCCTTATATAGTGGAGGTCCAAATAGAGGCGTTGCTAGGTCAAGGTCGGGCTTGACGGAACTTCCACTTCCGTCACCCCTTTGGAATTTGGTAGCAACTTGTCGGGACGGAAATTCCGTCCGAGTTGGGACTTTCGTACCAAACTCTCTGGAATGGACGGAACTTCGTTGGGAATGGAACTTCCGTCTCAAACTCCTGGAATTGACGGAAGTTCCGTTCCTCCTGACGCAACTTCCGTCCCGGATGGTAGTGATAGGTTTGGTTGGCTTTTTGGACTTGGCTTTTCTTGGCAATTTGATTTCCAAGCTAACTTTGGTTTCCTAGAGCACATTCATCCCTACATGTAAGATCGTTGTGACACCCCTGCCTTGCAAAGCAAGAGGGATAGTCGCTCAGGACCGCACCGAGAGACATTCGGCGAAGCGAACGTCCATTGCACATACATCAACGATACTCCATAATTTACATAAACATAATTAAGTACATGAGTAGCTTATTTTACATATGATGTTCAAGTTCATACAATACATAGAGTTGAGAGTTCAAATTACAATGCATTAATTTACATGAGCGGAAGCGTTCGGTAACTCGACGATATACAACTTATTTGGAAACCATATCAGCCCATAGGACATGGTCTCACTCTTGGTTCGGTGATGACGGAACCCACTCCACTATCCAATCCCGGGGCTCCTCACCATGCCACACAAACTTCCCACAGCAATCATAGTAATCGGGTTGCGGGACTCCTGAAAAACATGTATATGCAAACCCCGAGTATCTAATATACTCCGCAAGGCTTATCCGTCAAAAGGGTTTTACAACCGACTCTAATAAGGGGGGTGGGTGACCGACGGCTTGCTGGAATGAGCCAAAAACAGCACTTGGCTCAATCTAAAGTCCATGTTTTAGCCATATTAAGAGGGTTGTGACATAAACATAAATTTAGTGAGCAATACTAGCAAACACGGTTGCAACACATGAATTTAGTACTTCAAAACACCAAGTTCATCGTCATATTCCATGTCATTACTACGATGTAATCTGCTCGAGACAAGTGGTACTCATCACCGCGAGGGACGGTGATATATATCGATTTCATTCCTGCAGGAGAAACCCAAATGCACGACATACGCATCATTTAAGAACACGTATGACCACCTTTCACGAGATCACCATAGCCATGAGCCGGATCCATCATCCGAGTGTGTGTCCCCCTTGCAACCACGGTTCGTCGGGTCCAAGGATAAACCACACACCCTCCATCTACTCACCAACCCATGCAACCACCGTGTCCGACACTTAGCACAAAGGGTGGAGTGACCATCCAACGCTACGACTCTCAAGTTACATCAGTTTACCAACTCCCATACGAAGGTATGCATTTGGTAGACAACTCAATACTTGCTCTCGGAGTCACAACGAACGGTCCTCAACTAACACGCACGGGGCTATGGTGAGCAAGGGCCAACCTTGTCACCGCATCCTACACATGCACTTCCCGTATGGTCTCCAATTTGATCATGTGAGAGGGTAACCAATATTTTTGAACCCTAAAATGAGTGGTCTCCAAACCGCTTGGTGTTGCTACCGATGACTCCATTAAGCATAGCATACTAACCAAAAAGATTATACTTAACCAATGACCATAAGAATAAAGGATCATAATGCAACTAGGCTACGGTCAACTCCTAACATAAGTGCACAATACATAACATAGACATATGTGAATTTAAAACAAAAACTAAACAAATGTGATTATGCACCGGGCTTGCCTTGGTTTTGCTCAAAGTTAGCACACTCGATCACGTTCGGTTCAGCGGGCTGCTCCTCGCGATTCTCGTCTCCGAGATGATGATGTATGAGAAGATGATGCTTGCATGTGGATGATAAACTATAATTACATATCAAGGGGACAAACTTCTAATTAAAAGAAACATAGACTAAGTAGCATAAAATTATGTGCCCTAAGATTGAATTAAGCATAACAATAGCATGATATAATGTGGATCACATTGTGAATGTGCTATATGGCAAATATGAGTACAACATAGGATTCATAGAAAATAACCAATTATACTACCTTGCTTCCATGTATTGCATTCACTTATGATGAGATGATCATAGATAACCAAAACATGAATGGCCATAGATATGTATAAGTGAAAATTCCCTAGAGGCCATCATTTTTTTCGATTTCCTTAGTGTCCATCAAAAGTTTCTATTCTACCTAGTGGCCATCAAAATTTTGTTTGCTTTCCTTCCTGGCCACTTTCGTCATCCCCGTAAACATGTACCCGGGTCGAGCTGTCAAAATTTTCGGATAATGACCAAACTGCCCTTGCTCGTGTGGACTTACGAATGGGATTCGTGACCTAATCCTACGGGAGAGCGGCGGCTCCAAGCGACAGGCGGGCGAGCGGGCGGCTCGCGCGCGTGCGAGGGAAGCAGGGTGCGAAGCGCGTGCTACTCGCAGCTGGGCGCCCGAGCAGGAGAGCAGGCGGCTCGTGCTTGCGCAAGGGCAACGAGGCGCGGAGCGCCCGACAGCAGCCGGAGGACTGCAGCTGGTCGCCCAGTGGCTACGCGCAGAGGCGAGCGGGGATCAGCGGGCAGCGGCCGGGCGCGTGGAGGCGAGCGGGGTGTGGTGGGCGGCAACTGCGCGCGCAAGGGTAGCAGGGCCCGGAGGCGAGCAGGTAGCAACGGGCCAAGGTTGCGCACGCGTGAGGTGCCGGGGAACCGGTAGGCTACGATAGCATGAAATCAAAATCTACCATTCATCCGAGAAAACCTTGTAAGAGGGGGATCATTACCACTAGACGCGCAGGCGTAGCGAAGCGTTGTTGATGTCACGCATCCTATAGGAAGTAGTCGTACGGCTTGATGTAGTGCGCAATCCAGCAGCACCTCTACGGACGTCCACACGTACGGAGAGGAAGACGACGTGACCGAACGTGCTAGCACTCGATGACGCGCTTGATGGATTGCCGCAGCACCACCTCTTCACGCGAACAACAGCGGCGGCAGCCAAAGGTCACGTGGCTAGGTTAATTACCATAATTAACCTAATGGCCGGTGCTGAATATATATTGGCTGTGCCACTTTGGCTTGTGGACAAAGTGGGCCAGCCCAGATTAGCTCTTGGGCAATGTCGGTGTAGGGGGATTGGGGTCCCCCTAACCGCGCGTGGGCCGCTTTCGGCCCACGGACGAAGACGGCGGTTGCGGGATGAGGGAATCCACGAAGTCTACGAAGCCCACGAAGCCCGCGAAAGCTGGAGGAGTGGGAGCGTCGAGGGTACGAAGCTTTCCGATAGCTTCCTCCGGCGCCCCAACCACCCGGAGTTAATGCGGCACTCAAGTGCTCGCGGTAGCGGTCGCAGCCCAACGGGACGTGCGCGCGCCTTCCGTGTTACGGCGCCGGGAGGACTCGGAACCAATAGGATAGAAGATGCTTGGAGTCCAAATCCAAGTAAAGAAGATTGTAACAGATTCCGTCAGGATCTTGTCGGGATATCCCAGGAAGGACCGGACCCCCACAGGGCGTCCGGGTACTTGTACGATACCCCTCTCCTCACTCTATAAAAGGTGGGGGTGCCCCCTTTAAGGGATAGATAACGATCAATACACACAAGCAGGACGTAGGGTATTACGCATCTCTTGCGGCCCGAACCTGGGTAAACTCTCCGTGTTCTTCGTTTGTTCAATCATCCGTGCTAGTTGAAGCAAATCCGACCTTCCCGATCCTACCCGAAGGGAGCCTTGACAGGCCCCCATTAGGAGGTGTGCTCACACACCGACAGGCAATTATCCAATAATCTCCCACTTGCACTAGAGTTAATTCCACATTGCTTTAGATGTTCACCAAACTCATGACTTAGATATTCACCACCACGATCAGATCGTAGAAGTTTAATATTCTTGCCCTATTGATTTTGTACTTCATTTTGAAATTCTTTGAACTTTTCAAAGGATTCGTACTTATGCCTCATTAAGTAGATATAACCATATCTACTAAAGTCATCGGTGAAAGTTATGAAGTACTGAAATCGACCTCGACCATGCAACTCATTGGTCCACATACATCGGTACGTACAAGTCCCAATAGTTCACTCGCCCTCTCACTATTTCCCGTGAAAGGTGACTTAGTCATTTTGCCAAGTAAACATGCCTCACATGTATCAATTGATTCAAAATCAAAAGAACTTAGAAGACCATCTGTATGGAGCTTCTTCATGCGCTTCTCATTTATATGACCTACACGACAATGCCAAGTATACGTGGGATTCAAATCATTAGGCTTTAGCCTTTTCGCATCAATGTTATAAATAGGCTTATTCTCAAGATCTAAGTAATATAATCCATTCACCAATGGGCAATTACCATAGAGAATATCATTTAAATAAATAGAACAACACTTGTTCCTTATTATGACCTTATAACCATCATGTTCCTCCAAACACTTTGAAGAAATAATGTTTTTGCCTAAGGCGGGAATGTAATAACAATTATTTAATTCTAAAACTAATCCCGATGGTAATGAAAGTGGATAAGTTCGACGGCCAACGCAGCAACCTTTGCACCATTGCCGACGCGAGCATCCACCTCGCCCCTTGCGCACTTCCTTGCTCTTTAAGCCCCCGCAACGATTTGCAAGTATGAATCATCGATCCGGTATCAAATACCCATGAATCATAAGGACGTGTAGCAACATTATTAATTTTACATTGATACCTGAATTAGAAGTGTCTCCACCCTTCTTTTTCAGCTCTTCCAGATAAAGCTTGCAATTCCTCTTCCAATCACCGGGTTTCTTGCAGTGAAAACAAGGATCACCGACCGCCGGTTTAGGCTTAGGAGCTGCTGCAGGCTTAGGCATACCGCTAGAGATCTCATCTATAGCCTTAGCCTTGGGCTTGCGCTTTCGCTTCTTACTATCCTTTTGAACCAAGTTAACTTGACTTGGACCAGATTTCTTGATGCTTGCCTCAGCTGTCTTAAGCATCCCATGCAATTCAGCCAATGTCTTCTCCATGCTATTCATTTGAAAGTTTAAAATGAAAGGCTCATAACTCGCGGGAAGCGATTGGAGAATCACATCTGTGGCCAAATCAGGGTGAAGAGCAGCACCAAGTTTCTCCAGATTCTCAATGTAACCAATCATCTTGATCACATGAGGATTGACAGAACCACCTTCAGCTAGCCTGCACTCAAACAAGGACTTTGAGATGTTATACCTCTCGGACCTTGCTTGGTTCTCAAACATGCCACGGAGTCCCTCAATCATAGTGTGGGCATCCGCGTTCTCATATTGCTTCCGAAGCTCGGAGGACATAGTGGCAAGCATGAGACAGCTAACATCAAGTGCATCATTGGTATGCTTGTCATACTCCCTTTTCGAGCGGCGGTAGCATTATCTTGTAGGTCATCGGGATAAGGAAGCTCTAGAACATATTCCCTTTTCTCTTGCTTGAGAACAATTCTCAAGTTGCGATACCAATCAATAAGTTTGTTCCACTAAGCTTTTCTTTTTCAAGAATCGAGCGCAAGTTGAAAGTGTTACTAGCAGTAGGTGCCATGATCTACAACAGAAAATACGCAAAATAAGCACTATGTAAATGTAAAACTCTTATTAAACATTTTAACAAAAGTTCATTATTCCACTATATGCTTGGAATCGTTTTCCCTCAAAACGACATATACTGGTTCAAGATCCAAATTCACCTTAGACACTAGTGAGCTTTGGCATCACCGCTAGAAATCTAGTGACATAGGTAAGCAACACTTTGCTAATCACATCCCTATGTGACTCTTGTTTGTTGGGTGACATCACATGCCCCGGCGCCAACACCGTGTCCAAAAGCCTAAAACATTTTTGATAGCTTTGTTAATTAAACCAATACTATGCATGTAAATGTCCGACATTTACCCTAATAATTAAGATAGTTGAGGTACTCTACTTTGGCAGACCTACCATACAACGATCATAATTTTAATAGGTGCAGCTATTGGAAGGACACTTAATTTAGTTTTTCTTGAGGAAACCTATTCTAAAATGTTTATCATATCCAATATAAATAACACATGAAAGAATAGGATGACAGGAACATCATCACAGGCAATCATATTAACTGTGAAATAGTATGGCCCTTTTGAAATGGTGATCTCCATCTCCATTGCCATCGCCATGTCTCCCGATCCTTCGACCATCATGCTTGAGGCCTCCATGAACTAACACTTAGCTACTACAACTAATAGCTAGTAATAAATTACATGAGAATATCAAGCATCACATGCCGACACACAGATCGTTATACAATAATATGAGAGCCTCAACCCAGCTGTAATTAATCACGGCACGCAGGCCATGCAAATCACATACATACATCACATGCATCTTTTCAGGCCATACCATTCACAACATTCTCTCGCAAAAACAAGTTAGGCGAGAAGCGAATGCTGACGTGTGGCCAAAAAGGGTTGTAACAATCTAGGCGTGTGTCCGTACGGCGGTCCATTAGGTTTCCATGAGCAGATCGTGGTATATGATCATGATACTATTGGCTCCTCTACTGGCGCACGCAGTTAGTCCGGATGGTGATTCCAGCCGGTAGGGACAAGTCGCGCGCGCACGTTGAAGGAACACAAATAAATCAATGATGCATGTATCGCTATCCGCCCATCACCTTGTGAACCTCCCTATGACCGATTGATCTAATCAACCTGTACACAAAAACATGTAATAGATCACATCTACTACATCGGCATATCAACTCTATGCACAAGATCCGGATCACAAACTACACAAGGTCGGCTCGATGCCATTGTTGGGGAACCGGAAGGCTACGATAGCATGCAATCAAAATCTACCGTTCATCTAGAAAACCTTGTAAGAGGGGGATCATGGATCATTACCACTAGACACGTAGGCGTAGCGGAAGCGTTGTTGATGTCGCGCGTCGTAGAGGAAGTAGTCGTATGGCTCGATGTAGTGCGCAATCCAGCAGCACCTCTACGGACATCCACACGTACGGAGAGGAAGACGACGTGACCGAACGTGCTAGCACTCCATGACGCGCTTGATGGATTGCAGCAGCACCACCTCTTCACGCGAACAACAGCGGCTGCAAGCTATGAGAGCGGCGGCAGCCAAAGGTCACGTGGCTAGGTTAATTACCATAATTAACCTAATGGCCAGTGCTGAATATATATAGGCTGCGCCACTTTGGCTTGTGGGCCAAAGTGGGCCGGCCCGGATTAGCTCTTGGGAAATTATCCAATACGAGGGCAGCAGGGCAAGGAGTCGAGCGGGGAACAGCGGGCCAAGGCTGCACGGCGAGTGGCTGGACGCAAGGCAAGGGTGTCGTCTTTCACTTTGTGCTGCTCGACATTGACGATGGCAGGACCTTCTTGGCTCACTCGAAGGGTAAGTAACCCAATCCGATTTTGTTTGCAATTCGATAGGAGGTGATAAACCAACGAAGATTTTCATTCCATTGTTGCATTGAATTACAGGATGGATCCTACCTCTAGCTATTTGTTGAAAATCAAACTTTTGGGCAATAGGAAAAAGGCTAGGAAAGACATTGGCTGTTTCAGTTTCACAAAGATTGTAGATGCGGACATAATGAATTGGACGGATTTAATTGAATCAATTACAGATGAGTTTCCACATAGATATAAGGAAGTGCCTTTTGTCCAATACTTTGATCATGCTTTACAAAGCTATCCAGCGACCAAGATCTTCGTGTTATGTTCGATAAACATGTGGAGGCCAAAGTTGTGCGCATGTTTATTGCATACTATGATGCATCGGATGGAGATCCAAAACCTATCACCGATTGGCCTCCTTCATCACCCGAGAAAGGAGATGTTGGCTGTCATTATGTTGTGTAGGCTCAAACAAAAGAAAATGTGCAGATTGAACAAGAGGACAATTATCTAGTAAACCCATTACCGGAGAATGAACATGTGGGTATTGATGAGAAGGGTATGTATTTGGGTGAGGAACCTGCATATGCTTTAGTTGTGACTACTGTACCTGGGTCTGCAAGTAAGGATGCTATTTCTGGGTCTGCAAGTAAGGATGCTATTTCTAGATCGTCAAGTAAGGGTGTTATTTCTGATTCCGAAGGTGAATCTGAAGTTTCTTCTAATTTTCATGATGTTGTTGCTGATTTTGAAGAAAAAGAGGAGTTCGTAGGAAAGGATTTTGTGCTCAATCATGTGATAATCCCTGATTATGATAAAGAGGACTCGCCAATGAAAGTAGGAAGCATGTATCCTAATATGAAAGAGTTTAAGTTGGCTTTAGCTCAACATGCAATAAAACATGAGTTTGAGTATAATAGAGAAAGAGTGATCGAGTAGATATAGAGCACATTGTGCAAGGAAACAAGACAAATGTCAATGGAGATTATATGCTTCTACAATGGGTGATGGAGTTACTTGTCAAGGTAATCTTTGATTTTTTTCCCCTTTTCAGTTCATTGTGACACACTAAATTGACCTTACCCTGCTTTATTTGTAGGTTAAAAGGAATCCTGCTGCACATGATTGCACTAGTAGAAGAAGAACAAAAACATTGAAGAATGCATCTAAGTTTTGGGTATGTGAGAAGGTGAAGGATTGGCTCATCGAGGATGCAACTCTTGGAGGAAAAGAATTGCAGCGAAGGTTCAAAGACAATTACATGGTGAAAGTGCATTACAAACGGGTCTACATGGGTAAGGAGCTAGCTCTAAATCAACTATATGGTGATTGGGACAACAGTTTTGATAACCTTTATAGGTTCAAGGCAGCAATTGAAAGTTCATCTCCTGGTAGTATCTTTGTCATTGATCATCATACCATAAAAGATAAGATCAGATTTAGGAGACTATTCTTTGCCATGAAACCTTGCATAGATGGATTTATTACTCGGTTGTAGACCATACTTGGCAGTAGATAGCACCTTTCTAACGAGGCAGATTTAAGGGTCAATTGGCTGTTGTTGTCCATATGGCATAGCATATTTCCTACTCCCGATCTGCGAGGTTTGCATATTACTAGTATTCCTTGGTGGTTGATAGCTATCACTCGTGCGGTCTTCACATGATATGTTTCCTTTTGCTTGGCTAACTACTTCATTCCAAGTATCACATCCACTCCTGGAGTTTCTAACACTACTAAGTCTGATATAAAGGATACCCCACTTAAAATGATTTCTACCCCTAAACAACCATATCGATATTTTATCGTGGCTCCTGGGGATTGGGTTAACGAGAGGTATTTTAAGTGCAACTTTGGGTATATGATGTGTAAGAACAAACTTTGAAGTAATGAATAAATGTAAAGCTCCAGAATCAAACAGAACTGTTGCAATGGTACTCACCGAGTACAACATCTAGCGCATCTTCAGCTTGCTGAACAACAATGTGGTTCACCTTTCCACAACTATAGCTCTAGGCGGGCGTGGCTGTCCGGTGCTTGGGGCAGCACTCGCGGGCTACGAAGCCTATAGGTTTGGCTACTGAGTTGTCCGGGGCCTTGATTCCCACGTTCTTGTAAGGGCGCATGGCAATCCCGTGGGTGAATTCACCACGGTGGTAACAACCCTTGTCCGCATTGTTCGGGTCCGGTTGACGGTAGTGTTGCTCCTCCGAGTAGGGGCATAGCTGCGGCTTGGGGCCTAACGGGGTGTAGGTGGCTGATCGGTACCACCAGTGCGGTACTACATCACTCGGACGAGGCGGGAACCTCTCGGGTATTCCCAGTGTGTTGTCTCTAAGCTCTTTCCTGGCGCTCCCGAAACTTGCGGTTGCAGTCATTGTTCTCCATGTTGATGGATTCTTCCATCGGTATGCAACAGTTCATCGGAGTCTTGAAGTTCGGGTATATGTTCCCAATGGCGTGGTTCCCGATGCGTCCACGCAGGCCTTTCTTGAAGTGTACCTACTTCTTCTTGTCGTCTCTTATGTCTCCTAGGGCATAGCGGGCTAGCTGGGTGAACTTCTTGGCATAGTGTTTATAGTCATAGAACCCCGGTGCAGCTTCTTGAATTCCTCATTCTTCATGTCCATGGTCCCTCCGGAAATGTGGTATTCCCCGAAGACTTTCCGAAGTTCCTTCTAGCTGACTACGGTGACATCATGTACAACATGATTGTAGTTGTCCCACCATTCTGCAGTGGGTCTAACCAGTTGGTGTGCAGCTAAGGCTACCTTATCCTGGTCACTTGCACCAACTATCCTCGGCTTCTTGTGATTTCCCGAGCCAATCATCAGCTGTCGGTGGGTCTTCTAGGTTTCCTTCATAGGTGGGTGGCTTGAGTCACATGAATTCAGCCATCTTGGAGGGAGCATATCCATGGTTAGCTGTGTGCATCATCTGAAATTGGGTCTGCAGGAATTCTCCTACTGTGATCGGAGGTGGTGGCGGTGGTGTTTCCTATTCATTCCTCCGGCTGCCAACTTCAACTCCATTCTCGGCATTGCTCTCGCTGTGATGGCTTCGACTGGCCATGTTGGGGTGAGGTGCTGATTACCTTTACGTAAGAGAAAGGAGGGGATTGGGTCTACGGCCTTAGTTTTAATTAGTGATTTGTAGTTAGTCATACAACTTCACTCAATCAAACATCCAATTAAGAAGCAAACACACAAGCACCATGCATTTCTTATATTACACAACGATTGACATACATGATAGAAAATACATGACACAAGATACATCGTACATGATCCATGGTACATACTCATGACTCATGATACAACACATGATACCTGGTATATAAAACATGATATATGATATAAGTACTTGGCACATAGGATGCTATCATATGACTCATGGTACCCATGCCGAGTACTAAGTTTAAACAGCCTCCGAGAGTCCGAGGTCTACTCGTCGTTGACCATGATAGGGTCCTTCCAAGGCTTCTCACCCATTGTCTTCTATAGCATCTTGAGCAAGGTCGAGATCTGGTCGTTCTTCCTCTTGAGATCTGCCTTCAGGCTGAGTATCTTGTTCTTTAACTTGCTAATCTTGGTGTCCTTTTCCTCACTCTGCTCGGCGAGTTCCTATATCTGGTCGAATAGGTCATCGCTTGTGTCAATAGCATCGTGGGCAACCTCTCTCTCCTCCGAGACGGTGTGGAGGAGCCCTTCTGCGAGCTTGTCTAGTGCAACAAGGTACCGAGCGGTAGCAGCTAGTGTGGGGTCCGTTACCACACGGGTAGGTCCGCCAAGGGAGCTGATGTGGTGCTACCAAATAGGGATGTCTCACATGCCCACCGAAACCATATAGAAGTGTTCCCCATGGCATGGATGCCCTCGGAGCGAGTAGCCTAATAGCAAGTCTCGTGCTACTAGCTGGGCGGTGTCTGCAAAAGTAGTCCCAACCTCGAGTCGCGGTGGCGTATACGGGATCGTTAGGAGTCCCATAAACGTTCGGAGCACACGCCTCTACCGTGCATCTAACAACTCCATTTTCAATTTCTGTCTACCAGCGATACTGTGGCTCCATGGATACTCCGAGCATGTGCAGCAGTCGGTGTGATGTGGACTAGGGTCCCGATCTTCCGAAAGGTTCGGATAACTCTTGATTTGGCGAAGATGTGACACACGTCGATCCGGCTCCTGAACAACACGTTCGAACCCCGCAATCGCAGCACCACGTCCTCTATGGTTATCAACCAGCGTTGCACGGTTGACCTCGCCCGGAAGGCTAATCCCTGCCTGCGAATCAAGAACACAAGCAAGAACAAGAAAGAACGCAACCAAATTTGCAGATGTATGATTAAACTCACAAGTTGGGGTCTCACAAACCGATGAACGGCGAAACTGTCTAAGTAGAATAATCTAAGCAAAACCTAACCCTAACATGGGTGGCGGCTGCTGCTAATAAAGACTTGGGGACGTGCAAGAACCCCCTAGACGCTCCCCTAATGGGCTCACACGAGATACACGGCCCAAAGGCCAAAAACGGTGACGCAGCACCAAAAACAGATTCTGGACGTTCCAATGTTTCGATGATTCCTGGCGACTCCGGATGAAATTTGACGTGGGACCGGTTCCACTGGAAAGCTTATGAAATTATCTTTCCATCCATATGTCGAACGTCCAAATCCGACTTCGTATGCGATCTGGGCGTCCGTTTTAATTCAGACTGTTCCTGGACTCCGAAACAGACTCGAAGTCGACTTGGATTGGGCCTCCACAATGACTTGCGCCTCTTGCTGGTCCTCCACGCCTCCAAGCCCTATTCCATTCATATTATGGTCCTCTCTTGATTCCTAATCATAACAAAATCATTAGGTAGCAAACTATTCTCAAAATTATGAAAGGAAAGACTTAGGAACGAGCTCACCTCTAAATTTAATTGTCGGGCTCGAGCTCTAGTGATTGGTCCTTGAATGTTCAACGGAGGAGTGTCATTTGTATCCAAAGGAGTGATGTCCTCATCACGGTGTAGGATCATGGAAAATTTGTCCACAGCGATGACGAAGGTGTAGTTCCATTCGAGGCTCGTCTTCCATCTACAGGACATACATTTTTGTAGGAGTGAGAAATTTAGGTAAGAAGAATTTCAAATTCTATTACCGGAGTAATATGAGCTAAGATGTATACAATTATAGGGAGAGATATATAAATAGTGTAGTGTATCATACGTCCTAAGTCCTTAATTGTGTCTTATCGGTCAAGTATAGGCTCCGATAGCATTTGTGACGCCCCACTCTAGGGGACACACGAGTGTATACGTACCAATCCCTGGATCGGTAGTTGACACACACATGGAAGATAAAAGTCTGATACAACAACCTTTATTAATTCCTCAAAGGAAAATAGCTAGGGGATTACAATCAAAGATGTGGATACACCAGCCTCACATATAGGCCAATCTCAATGGGAGTTTTATAGACACGGTTACCTAGAGTGACACGTCATCTAAAAGTGTTTGAAACTAGGATGAAACACCCATCTCTCAATGCATAGTTTCATCTATTATTGTTTTCTAGGTTACATGCAAGACACAAGGTGTCTAGGTAACTGTGTATAGAGAGTTTCATCCCCATGAAACTCATTTCACCTCTCTCCTCATTAATACACTGCCACATCATCAAAAATGCATACATGGCACTCTATTTATTGTCCATGAAACCCCCACCGAGACCGGCCTAAAAGAAAACACACCGATAAGCTTCATAAACTTCACGGGCAACATCGAGCGAAGGATGCGACATACTCCTCGTCTTCATAACAATCTCCATCTCCGCCTTGAATAATTAAGCAATGGATGAGTACATAAGATACTCAACAAGCTCTACCACTAGCAATGGATAATAATATATATGCATTTGGATGTGGTCAAGGAATGGCTAAAGTTTTTCGGAAAGCGGGGATGCAATGGGCTTAGTAGAGACAAAGGAATTCATGAAGGGGATGCCGGCGGGAGCGGGGGTGGGGGACGGGCGCCGGCGTGGTGGGCGTGAGATGCGTGTCGCGTGTGTCCGCATCGCGACGGGCCAAAGTGGAGTGGGGCCGGGGTTGTGGGCTAGGCCGGAATGATGAGGGAGGCTGGGCCGGGAGGGAGATTGGGTCCGGGAAAGGCCTCGGAGGGTTTATTTCCTTTTTCTTTTTCTATTCTTCCTTCCTTTTACTCCATAAATCAAAGTAAAATCATGTAAAATCCAATAAATTCGAATAAATCAAAATGAAGAAAAATAAAAAAAGCAAGGCAAAAAAAGAAAATCAATCAAGTTTTCAAGCTTTAGTATTTTATTTTAAAATTCTATGTGTAATTTAGCTATAGATTTAAATTACGTTTTAAATCCTATTTATTTTTCAGAAATAGTTTTCCTGAATAAAATAAAATGATTTATTAGATTTATTTTTAATGACTGAAAATTGAGGTGTTACATAGAGCGTTGGTCGATAACAGTTGCTTGGGCGGCGTGCCACCGTAACAAATGGAGGTGGGAGAGGAAGGCGACGGGGTGACCTGGGCAACGCTAGTAGGCTTGGCCCATTGGGTGGTGTGGTGCTTGCTTGGCTTCAGCCTGACATGCTTTTGCGATAGCTGCACGGATGGGATGGGCAGGCCGAGAGGAGAAGGAAAAGAAATTGGGCCACGGGAGAAACAGAGAAAAGAGAAGCCCAAGGTAGGAATCATTTTTGTCAAATAAAACCCTTTTAACTTTTATAAAGCAAGTAAAATATAACTCAATGAATATTTTTTTCATATAAATTTTCTACCAACATTTTTAAATACAAAATTCCTTTACTTAAATTAAGTCAAAGTTAAATATTTAAAATATTAAGTAAATCCTTTTATAATCATTTCAGACAAAACTTTTTATACAAAAGGAAAAGTTTTAGAATCATGCCATTTTTAAGATAAAGCAATTTACTTCTCGAATTAAAATCATAAGTAAAACTTTCAAAATTAAATGTTTCTCTTTGGAAAAACCTCACATCTAAATATTGGAAATTTTGGGTGTTACAATAGGCTCGTGCTGACTTGTTCTTTTGTGCTGCCTAGCTTTGAGCACAAAAGTTTTGTGGAGTAGTACCTGTTGTCCAATATGATACCTGGGTAACATTATCTTCACGGTTTAAAATCATGGCATGATGAAATAGAACTTCCAGACATGGTTTTTGAGGCGTTGTGGCGTTGTCTGGCAACCAACCCCGTTTACAACGCCTAGTCATTGATTAGATGACGCCTAGGTACTGTGGCGTAACTAAACCTATGTGTGGCATACTGTGGCGATTGACCACCTTAGGCCAGTCTCATTAGAGAGTGTCATCACACAGTTACAAGAAAAGATTCTTAAGAACTGTGCGGTTAACGGTCATGGTGGTGACATTCATCTCTTGTCTCATGACACTCCCTCTATTCTCTCTCATGCCATATCAGCAAATTTAATACTCATGACACTATCATGACACTCCCATTAAAACTGGCATTATCAACACCTAGGCGTTGATTAGGCAACGCCGCAGAAACCATGCTTCCATAAAAAATGCGTCATGAATCCTTGCACAATGGAGATGCAGATTGCTCAAAGACTAACAACATAAGAGCAAGATAATGAAAAAAGTGAAGGCACATTTTGTTCTTTTGGAGGAGAAAATCAGGAGCAATTCCTGACTTCGTCTGATGATGAGTTGATGGAAACCTAAAATGGAAGATTGAACATTCATTCATTTTTTTTGGAATGGGAAGAATGGACATTTCGAATCAGCCTACAGAAGTTGCAGCGGCAGTACAGCTAGGCTGCTCCATCACCGAGTCAATATAAAAGTCGGTCCGCACAAACGGACCAGAACCTGAGTCTGAGTGCAACTAAGGAACTGCACCAAATATAACAGAGTCAAGATATCTGAAACTCGTTTTTACTAACTCGAAAAGGACCAAATTAAATCCGAAAACCTTTTATTACAGGGAATTGAAACAAAGAATAAATCGTGTTCCGTTTCCAACTCTTTGTTTCCGCATCCAGCTCTGTCTTTGTTTCGCATCCAGCTCGGTCTTTGTTTCGCATCCTCTTTTTAGGCTTGAGAATCCTGCTCTCCCTCCCTATTTCTTTCCCTCTTCCGCCGCCACAATACGAGAAAAAGCTTTCTCGGCTTCTCGAAAGGCGCACAGGTTTGTTCTTGTCCCAGGAGCGTTTTATTGAGTTCCAATGTTTGGCTTGATTCATCAACTGGTCGAATCTTATTAGGTTTTCTTCTCTGTTGAGGTTGAGGCCACAAGATAATAGACGACAGGAGATGCGCAGCACTGAGTTGTGCCTCGCGCCGCCGCAGCAGGTCTTTGAGGCAGGGGAGACGGTCTTGGAATTGGAAGCTGTTCCTCAAGTATCCGACCCTGCGTGTGAGCGTGACTGGTCCCGATTGCAGCAGGACTTGCTCATCAGCATATTCAGTCTGCTAGAGTCCCCGGATCTCGTTTATGCAGGCGCCGTGTGCTCGTCTTGGCATCTCTCCTTTGTGTCTGTCCTCCGGTTCCGGCTCTGCTCGGCAAACCAGAGCCCGTACATTATCTACTCCTCTGACGACTTGGACAGTAACATAGCTACACTGCATAATATATCCACCGGCAAGGTATACCAGACTGCTGCCCTCCCCGAACCTCTATTCCGCAGCCGCTACATGATTGGTTCCTCCCACGGCTGGCTTGTCACCGCGGACGAGCGTTCCAGCCTTCACCTCCTCAACCCCTTAACCGGTGTTCAGTTCGCCCTCCCGGGGCCTGAAACCATCAAGGGTGTTACTCCGTCCTTCACCAGTGACGGACTGCTTTCTGGCTGCTACATCCATAATCCGGAAATCGATTCTAGGTCTGCCCTCCACAATGATCTTGATGAACCTGAGTTCTATCGACCTAAGAGGATCCGGCACTACCTTTATTCCAAGGTAGTTATGTCATCTGATCCGGGCAGTGCCACTGGTGATTGCATTGTTTTGCTTCAGCATCAGCCCTTGGACCACCTCTCTTTTGCAAAGATAGGGGACACTAAATGGACGTGGCTTGACTCACCAGGCTGCCGTTGGTACGACGATATCTTTTACGATGACAATGACAGCATGTTTTATGCTATCAATTGCTCTGGCCAGATCCATACCATTGATCTCAGTGGCCCATCTCCAGTGGTAAAGGTTATCCTCCAGCCTTTTTCAGACCTTTATTTCTACACCAGATACATTGTTCGGGCACCATGGGGTCACCTCCTTCGGGTTTCGAGACAATTTGGTGATCCTCCCCCATATTGCGTAGATTCGGATGGTGAAAATCAACCACATATCCTCGAGCAATACCGACAATCAAATGACCAACAATCAGGCTTTTTTGAAGGAGCCATAGTACTAGTTGAAGAAATTGATCTTCCAAATCAACAAGCTAGAGAAATAAGAAACCTGCGAGATTATGCAGTGTTCATTGGATTCAACAGCACATTCATGATCCATTCTGATGAGTTTCCAAATATAAGACCAAATTGTGTCTACGCTTCAGATAATTACATGGAAGCTATTTATACTAGTCCATTCTATGGACGGCAAATGGCTTGTTTCAGTTTAGAGGATGATAATCTAACAGAGATGTCATTTTCTGATTCATTACTTCAGTGGCCCCCTCCTGTGTGGTTTAGGCCTTACCTATCATGAAGGTAATAAATTCATATGTCACATGTATTAGAATTTCTATTGTGCAATTTTTTTGAACATTGTATACTACTCTCTCTCTCCCAAAAAAAATTGAGATAATCTTGTATCTAATGGTTAATAATGTGACTGTATGTATTGTTTTAATTCTAGTCATTAACTGTCACATTATTTGTTCATGGGACAAACACATATGGATGGAGTTATGAGTCTTATAGAGGTGGATCCTGTTTTCCCCACTCTTGGCACTATCATCTTGTCAAACTAGAGTTTGGTCAATTCATGATAATAAAGATAAAAAGTATCTAGTGGATAAACATTAAATATATGAATTGCCTGATGTTCTCTCACTTTTCTTTGGTTAAGGATTAGAAGAGTTATAACATACTTGTTTCATTCCTGTTTTCGTTACTATCGAGAAGTTGTTATACCCATGACATTGTCGTTGTGCAATTTGGCTTCTACCTTACTTTTTTTGAGCTGGAGCTCTTACTTGAAAAACTATTTTTCTAGCATTGGTTATTGAGTTGTGTAATAAGTTATTTGCATACCAGACAAAAGTAAAAAAAAAAGGGGCTACCATTTAAGATTTTAGTTCATTGTCCTCAAAACCCAACTTTTCAAAGGTTCAATTTCTCTAACCTTGTTTGTTTCAGGTTCCGAACAAAAGGTGAAACAAACAGGCCTTAGTCTAATAATATTGAATCTTGTGGAGACAAAAATTGTAACTGATTCATAATTTGATATTATCGTTGTTAATTGAACTTATTTTTGTGACTTTGAAGTTTGCATTCATTGTGTTATTTTGTTGTCAGTATTTTCATACATCCACGAATTCCCTTTCGTGTGTGGGATAAGTACTGGTGTCCTTTATAGTAAAATATGTAGTTAGAGCTTGTAGCAAAAGAGCAATCTAGGTCTCATGTAACTTCAGTTATGACTTTATACATCCATGATAGCATTTTTCATAATTAGCACTGCATAAATTTAATTGTGGATTTTTTTGTTGAATAATTTAATTGTGGATCCCTACAAATTCATGTTGTGTAATTTTTTTCCAGCTATTCTTTTGGCAAGTCCAGCCAATATTTTTTTTTGTTGAGGGCATCACCAAGGCCCTCAATAAAAGATGCGTAGCAGAGATACGTTTGTTGCGTTGGATTTGCGGGCATTGATGAAGGGATCGAGTGCAGAATGGTTCAGACATGTTCAACGGAGGCCTCCGGAGGCGTGTAGTGGGGTTCTAAAGCGAGATGATAATGTGAAGAGACCAAACCTCACTTGGGACGAGTCAGTTAAGAGGGACATGAAGGAGTGGAATATCTCTAAGGAACTAGCTATGGATAGGAGCGCTTGGAGACTAGCAATAGACGTGCCTGAACCGTGACCCTTTTTCTTGCTTCTTGCTTATCCTGAACTCTACCTTTTATCTTGTGTTCCTTTTGGATCTCTCCTTTTCATGTTTTCTACTATGGGTTTCATCTCTAGCCTACCCCAACTTTGCTTGGGATAAAAGGCTTTGTTGTTGTAGATATATATACAAGTTCATTATGACAAAAGTCAACAAAGGTAAAACAAATATAACAAGAGAATGAGCACAATTGCCATTAGTTTTCAACTCAAGAAAGCTATTTAAGGAATTTGCAATCGGCCAGCAGACGAGTTTGCATTGCTCCAAATTAGTCATGATTTTATGTCATTATGATTGGCTAAACCCAATAGCTGAAAATAATCTGAAAGCTAACTAAACCACTACAATGAAACAACTCTTCAAACAGCTATTGGATTCTGTCGAAGATAAATGATCTATCATAGGCCAGTGCATGTTTTGGCATTCATGCTTTGCTATGGCAAAACAATAATGAAAGCAGGTTCATCACAAAAATAAAAAAAAGATCTACAAGGGTTAGCAACATACAAATAAGCTGGACACTGAATTTTACAGTGGTGGGAATTCAGCAAGTATGTTTAGCATAATGATATGATATAAATAAAAGAAGCTTCCTAACGATCATAGTGGCTGGATCTGTTCTCCCTCGGGGAAAGATAGGGACGCGGTTTGCTGCTCCTCAATGGCGATCATAGTTGTGTTCGATTCATCCAAGTCGACTTTTTGTTGTGGATTTAGAGCTACAGATTTTTATGTTTTATTAGGTGTTGGTGTTTGCAGCAGAGATTAGCCACGGTTTCTTCACAACACATATTGTAGAACTCTATGGTTGTTGATTCATGGGACTTAATTTGCAGGTCCATTTATCACAGGCTCAAGTTCCCCTGATGTCCTCCATGTTTTGTGTTGGTGGCGAGCCGGGTGCATGCTCTTTTTCTTCTCTGCCGCACTTACATGCTTTCCCTACACTTGTGGCAGAGAAGAAGAAGAGCAAACGGATGGACACACTGTTATCTCGGTGCAAAAAAAGGAAGAAAAAGGAAAATGAAGCTCTTTTCGCCACAATATGAAATATTATTGTGCGGACCAATCTAGGAACTCACATTCAGATCCAGTAATATAAGATCTATGTGTTAGAGTAGACTGAGTTGGACTACCTTAATTAACTGTACCAGCAAATGGGCTTTGCGTCATCTAATTTCAGGATAATGTCTATGACTTACCAAGAAAGCGTGAGCAGCAGGTAATGCTAATGACATTGCTACTTGGTATTTCCATCTGAAAAAAGTACAATTTCTTTTTTGGGAGATCGTTCAGTAAAAACAAAAGTTCTTTCAGTTGATGGATCACATTTGGCTGATTGGTCCTTGGTGCTTCATGATGAAACTAGAGGAGAGCAGGGAGTTTCCTAGCCAGGTGTGGTTCATCTTTCCGGTGCTGCAAGGTGAATCCTTTGCTTTAGGTTGCCTGTTCATTCAACCAAACTGGTTTTTTTTACGTTGATTCTATGTACTGCAGTAACAAGTTTTATTTTGGTGTTTTGTATAAAAAATAAGTACAATTTTATTACGGAAATTATTTCACCTCCCGGGTGGACACGCGCCTTGGTTACGGCGTGAACTGTTCCGTCAATCACCAAGCCCAACTGCCACCTCCCACGTGGATGGGCCCCATCACATCCAAAACAGAACCGATCCCTCTCCGGTATCTCCCTCTCCCCACCGGGTGCAAACAGAAAAAAAAAAAACAATGGAGAACAGCCATAGCGATGCTGAGTCAACCTATCGTTAGCAATGCTATGCTTAGATTTAGGAACCCATGATAGGGCTGGAAACCACCTTTATTCATGTTACACTTGAATGTGATAAATTGATAAAAGTTGAGAACCTCCCATTATGACTCCGCGAACAAGTTTGAGTTGTGTACTCTGTGCGTACCTTTCTTATGGAGATTGGTAAACCTATGTGGCTTGTGAGTTATGAAGTGGGCCGGATACCTTATCGACCCGGAGGTGATGTGCATGGCACGGTGGTTGCACGGGTTTGAGGACCGTTGGAGAGTACACGGGTTAAACCTTGGGCACGTTGTTGAACGATGTCGCGAGGGAAACGTGTACTCGGGGTTGGTAGCCCCGCGCCTAACTTTATGATGAACTCGCGAACGGTGACCATATGTATTCTTAAATGATGCGTATGTCGTGTGCTTGGGTTTTTCCTGCAAGATAAAAAACGATAATTATCGTCGTTCCTCTCGGTTAATGAGTGTTGGGGGAGATCACCTCCTTACCCCAATGGATCAATCCGGAGGAAAGAAGCCCAAGATGAGAGGAGAAGGAGGCGCCTAGCTCACCTTGAGGCCTAAGAAGAGCACTTGGAGGGGAGCATTTGGCACAATCGGGGCCCAACAAGGTCATGAAGGAGGAATCCAGCTCACTTAGTAGTCATGTGACATGGGTGTAATTGTCTACAATACCCTCGAATCGGTAGAATAGGGTATGGGCACAAGTGTAATTTGGAGGGTTGATGGTGACTATTAGTTTTGAGAGAGTATGTGTCTATAAATACTCTCTCAACCCATCACATCAACCGATGGGATTCCCCTCTCGTAATACCACCGTACACTACCGAAAACGAGAGATGACGCCGTGTGCCTTCGTGTTCGTCGTGTGCTAAGCGTCGGGCACACGGCGAAGAGAGCCTTTTCCGTGTGCCCCAACCATTACCGCATGGTAGGAAGCGAGCACACGGCATATCTATCTTTGCCGTGTGCCGGAAGAGAAACACACGGCAAGGACAACACTTTGCCGTGTGCAAACGCGCCGACGACACGGCAAAGAAGGTAACGCCTCGTTTCTTCTAACGACCGTTAACATATCCACCGTGTGCCGTGTGCTGCCGCAAAGGCATACGGTAGCTTGCCGTCTTTGTCGTGTGCCACGAGCCTGGCACACGACAATTAATATTTTCTTTTTTTATTTTCACCTCTTCAATTTTTTCCTACTTCATTACAAGCAATGGTAACGTATGTATCAATTTGGATCATTTTTCACCATTTTTTCTAAATTTACCTAATTTGTTTCTTTTAAGACTTTTTTGGAATAATGGTAATTTGAACTACAAGTACATAAAATAATAGACAAAAGTCAGTCAAAAATGATATTCATGATATTTATGCTAGCGTAAGACAATATGGAACTGTTAGAATGAAATTTTTAATATCGTATGTAAAGATCATTACCACGACCGTCGGGTGAAATAGAATTTAAATTTTCCAAAATTCATACGATGTCCGAAATTCATAAAATTTGTTGGAACATCATTTTATCATGTACCAAGCATGTGATAAATAACCGAGCTCTTTTTCTTCATTTTATCATGTACGATGTTTATAACTAAAAGGATTCCCACTAAAGTTCCTTGTAGATTAAGAAGGATAAGGTAAGTTCATATATCAAGAGACACATTCGAATTGCGAGTTCAGTTTAAAACATTTTTATATAAAGAATAGACATGGCAAAATGCTTCACATTGATATTTAGATATTTTTCGGCAATGGTTTTACAATTGTAATGCATTAACATGTAATTATAGTATTTTAACTTTTATAAATTGAATTTCAATTATAATTACATGAAATAATAGATTTTTGTGAGTCCTAAATTAATATTCATTTGATTAGGGTCTTATATGGGTTTTAAAATAAAATTCAAATTATATTTTGAAGATATAACATAATGTGAAGTTCTGATTTGCCGTGTGTTTTGTTGATGACACACGGCAAATCGAACCTTTGCCGTGTGTTTTGCTTGAGGACACACGGCAAATAAGAACCTTTGCCGTGTGCCACGGGACCTGGACACACGGCGAACGGGGGAACCCCTCTTATCCGCTCACCGGCGCGGGGAACTAGATAAAGAAAAAATTATTACCGTGTGCCCCGCATCCGGGCACACGGCGACAATGCAATTTTGTCGTGGGCCGGGCACGCGGCGCACGGCGACAAGGTGGGGCTGGCCTGCATGCCGAGTTTGCCGTGTGCTGCAGATCCGGGCACACGGCGAAGTGGTTCTTTGCCGTGTGCCGCAGATCCGGGCACACGACAAAGGGAGCTTTGTCGTGTGTCGCGAGATCGCGGCACACGGCAACTCTCGTATCCCCTTAGCCGTTGCTCTCCTCCTTTCTCTTGCCCGTTACCACACACTCCACCCACACACGCCGCGCCCGCCCTGCCCCGCGCCTCGCGAGCTCGTCGTCGCCACTGCCGCTGCCGTGTCGCCGCGCGCTCGCCTCCCGCCGCGCCGGCCTCGCGCCGTGTCGCCCGGCTCCAATCCCGACCCCGCGCGGCCCGCTCCGTGCCGCCCCGCGCGGCCTCGTGCCATGCCGGCCCGCGCCGCGTGCCTCGCGCCGTGTCGCCCGCGCCGCGCCGCCCGCGCGGCCGCGCTGCCGTGCGGCCCTGCCGTGCCGCGCGCCCCTACGACACCTCGGCAAGCACGCCGGTCGAGTCGCCGGCGCCCGTGCCCTGTCCCCGTGCCGGTCCGTGCCCGTCATCGCCCTACACCCCGTCATTGCCCTATAGGTCGCGTGAGCTTGCCACCATTGCCCTTGACGTGCCGGTGCCGGTTCACGTCGTAAGTTTCAAAGCTCTCTAATATTTGCACTTTGATTCGGATAATTATGTTATCGATTCGATATTAGATAAGAATGACATTCGGAGATGAACATATGATTTAGCGAATTGGTTATGGATCGATAGTGAGGCAGTAGAACATATGATTTTAGGATTTGACGAGTAAATGTAATTTGAAAAATATACATGTAAATTGGTTGTGGTTGTCGGCCATCGCGCCAATGCTTTTTTTGCAGGTTTTGAAACCCCGACTATTTAGGGTAGGTGCTGCCAAAATTTTTATTGGACACTAATTTTTTTACCTTTTGCGGTGATGCTTTGTAGAGAGGCGCCGTTCTTGACTCGTCGCTTCGCTACGTAGTAAGGTGAGACAACACGACCCCTCGTTTCATATCATGTTTTTAGGTCGCGTAACCTAGTTTAGGCGTCTCCCGTTCGAAAGAGATACGGTTGAAAATATGTATTTGTTTACATATGTACGATCGTATCCGTTTCGAATTGTCCACGTTTTTGGACAGCCCGTGGATGTGTAGATGGGTTAGTTTCCATGCTCCACCCTATCCAAGACAGAGTTTCGGCATCACCTCCTGTTGTTCTCCGGATACACAATCTCCTTAATAGGACGTGTATTTGGAGAACAACGAGGAGGTGCTGCCGAAATTCTGCCTCGGATAGGGGCGGAGCATGGAAGCTTACCCATCTACACATCCTTAGGTAGGATTAGGACCTATCCTTACCTATTAGGGCATGATAGGTATCGCGTAGCTATTTATGATTTTTATGACACCCGCTGCGCTATGTTAAAGGATGGATAGCCGTGATTGAATGTACACGGGATGGCGGGGTAAGCGTGACTATACCGATAAGTTCATTTACAAGGTCCATGAATTCTTGAAAAAGACATTTCAATCGGAACAGGGTAGAGCAATGTGTCCATATGCCAGGTGTGAGAACAAGACATATCAAACACAATTGAAAATGGGTCAACACATTTGCAACAATGAGTTTATGGCAAACTACACCCGTTGGATCTGCCATGGTGAAGCCCATCGAGCTAGGGACGAGGTCGTGAGGCAACGCATCGCAGAATATGATTCCGATGCCGGGTGCGGAGACATGCTAGATGATTTTCATCACGCCCACTTTGATGAAGGACCTAGCCATATTGGAGAGGAGCCGCCGAGCCTACCGCAAAAGCCTATTACGACATGTTGTCTTCGGCACGAAACCATTTCACGACCATACGGATGTTTCTCAACTGGATGCTTTGTCGGACGACTAATGGCTTTAAAATCTCAGCTTGGCATCGGCCGAGACGGCTTTGATAATATGTTGACGGTTTTTGGTAGCTCTGCTTCCGAGTGGTCACAATCTGCCGCGCAACATGTATGAGTCACAAAAGCTCCTTCATGCACTTAAGATGTTGTACGAGCAGATACATGTCCGTCCTAACGGATGCGTCTTATTCGAGAAAGATCACTCGAAAAAAAAATATTGTCCGAAATGTAATTCCTCCGGATTCATTGAGGTAGATTCAGTGATGGTCATTAGAGGCAGCTCAAAATCCTTGTGAAAATCCTACGGTACCTTCCGTTCGTACCGAGGATTCAACACCTTTACGTGACGAGAGGACAAACGATACCATCCCGAGAATGTGATACATCCAGCCGATGGTGAATCATGGAAGCATTTTGACGGGCAACATCCCGAAGAAGCCGAGGATCCTCGTAATGTATGTGTTGCGTCGGCGACGGATGGGTTCAATCCTTATAGAATGTCATCTCGCTCCATACACTTGTTGGCCGGTGTTCGTTATCCCTCTCAATCTCCCTCCCGGCATCATGTTTAAAGCACAAACCATTTTCTTGTCGTTGATAATTCCTGGACACCCGGGGACTAAAATGAGTGTGTACATGGAGCCTTTGATCGATGAGTTACTTGATGTTTGGAATGTTGGGGTATGTACATACGACGGGGCTAGAAAGAGGAAGTTCAAAATGAAAGTATGGTACATGTACTCCATGCATGGCCATCCGGCATATGGGATTTTTTCCGTCTGGTGTGTTCACGGGAGGTTCCCATGCCCGGTATGCAAGTCAGCTGTCAAGTTCTTTTCGTTAGCGAATGGTGGCAAATATGTTGCTTTCGACAAACAGCGACAGTTTCTTACTATGGGCCATCCATTCGGACGGGACAAAAAGAACTTTACAAAAGGTGTGGTGGTTGAAGAACCCCGCCACGGATATTGACAGTGCCTCTATTCTTGAACAATTAAACGCGCTTAAAGAAAAGGCCGGTGGTGATTTTGAAGGATATGGTGAGGAGCATGCCCGGAATCGGATTTCGGGTCTGTGGAGGCTCCCGTATATGATTGACATTCTTCTTTCACATATTCTAGATATGATGCACACTGAAAAGAATGTCGCCGAGGCACTTTGGGTTACAATCATGGACACTATTGGTAAGACTAAGGACAACGTTAAGGCTAGAGTGGATCAAGCTAGCTTATGCAATAGACCAAAGCTCGACATTCCGTCTCCTAAAGACGGCAAAAGATGGAAAAAGCCTCCAGTTGATTTTGTACTAAAGAGGTACCAAAGGAAGGAAGTACTAGAATGGATCAAAACTTTAATGTTCCCCGTTGGGTATGCAGCGAATCCGAGGAGGGGTGTGAACATAAGTACTATGCGAGTCAATGGGATGAAGATTCATGACTACCACATATGGATTGAACGCCTTCTTACAATCATGGTTTGAGGTTATCTTCCCGACCATGTGTGGCTAGTGCTTGCAGAGTTAAGCTATTTTTTCACACCCTTTGTGCTAAGGAGTTATCTCGAACTGTGATAGCAGAAATGGAAAAAATGGCTCCCGTGTTGCTTTGTAAGTCGGAGAAGATCTTTCCCCCTGGCTTTTTTTGATCCGATGGAGCATATGATTTTGCACCTCCCCCATGAGGCACGAATGTGTGGACCTGTGCATGGTTGTTGGTGCTATTCAATTGAGAGACAATTAAAGGTTCTTCGAACTAAATGTAAAAACAAGTGAAGAATTTGAAGCATCCATGGCAGAGGCATACTGTAGTGAAGAGGTGTCAAACTTCACATCAAAATACTATGCCGAGACCCTTCCACGCGTGCACAATCCACCCCCTCGTTACAATACCAACGAAAATGATTGCAATCTCAGCCTATTCGTACGGCAACTTGGAAGTGCAAGTGGTGGGACTCCTAAGACCTTGAAACATGAAGAGTTCCGCACTATCATGTTGTATGTGTTGACCAACCTTTCCGAAGTGCAGCCATACTTACGGTAAGTTGATATTGCACTATAGTATTTATAACGAGATAGTCACTGATCTGCATCTAACTCATCTCGATTTTCTTTTGTATAGAGAATTTACTCAACAATTACGCGAGAGAAATAGAGCACCAACTCCTCAAGATGTTGATGCCCTTCTTAAAAAGGGCGCGGGTCGTGGAATGCCGGATTTCATTTCTTGGTTCAAACAAAAGAGCCGAAATGATGCGTCAATGAGTCCCGAGCTGAGACAGGATAGCAAATGGATGTGAATATAGGGTAATGTCGTACAACGCCTATGACGTAAATGAATATCGCTTTCACACTAAAAGATACGATGAAAGCCGGCCCAATCGGAGTACAACAAATTTTCAAGTTTGTACGAAAGCCGATGATGGGGTCGAGTACTATGGAATAATTGAAGAAATATACGAACTCTCATTCATTGGTTGCAAACCTCCGAAGCCTGTCGTATTCAAATGTCATTGGTTTGATCTAACCAAGTACGACGGACACCTAGTATTGGTCTAGTTGAAATTCGACAATCATCCGTCTATGTAGGAGACGATGTCTATATTGTGGCTCAACAAGCAACACAAGTGTATTATCTCTCATACCCGTGCTAAAACGATGAACGTCTTCTAGGGTGGGACGTTGTGCACGAGGTATCGCCACACGGTAGACTACCTGTCCCAAATAATGAAGATTACAATATAGACCCTAAAACATATGACGGAGAATTCTTTCAAGAAGTTGGGTTACAAGGGCGTTTTGAGATAGACCTAACCGGAGCAATGGAAATGTAAGTAGACGAGGATAATGAAAGGGTTGATGTCGAGGATGATGAAAGAGGTGATGATGAGGACATCGGAGATGTAGTTTCTAATCTGAAGGACTTAAAATTACTTGAGATTTTAAAATTAGGCATTCACGAGGTCATTCCTCCGCCGAGCATGTGCCGGAATGTGATCTCGATATGTATGATAGTGATGATCAGTCAGACGATCCAATTAATCCCGATTGGGAAGATTATTTCTAATAAATGTAAGCTACTATTATGTCTTAAATAATATATTTTCTTTATATGCATGTTTCTAATCATGTCTTGTTTATTTCATATGTGCTAAATGTTTTCCCGACTTTTTAATTGCAGGTGAACAGACAAAGATGGTGGGCGGTGGGCCGCAGCGACAGCTGCGCGTCCGTTTGTAGGAGACGGATGCCGGACTCGGGTCCACACGAGGCTTGGGTCGGGGAAGGGTGGCCCCAAGGGCAGCGGGAGCAGATCGCTCTAAGTGCACCGGGAGCGGTGGCGGTAAGGCTAAGGGTCAAGTGACTCGGAGTAGGTCCGTAGCACCACCTTCCCCGCCGGAGGCGGAGGAGGAGGAGGGGGAGGAGGAGGAGGAGGGGGACTCGGAGGAGGGGGAGGGCAGGAGGGAGAGTCGGAGGAGGGGGACGGGCAGGAGGGTGAGGATGAGGGTGAGGGTGAGGAGGAGCAGGAGGAGTAGCAGCCTCATCGTGTGGCTGCGGGGTCCTACGTGACTCCCCGACGAGCCGATACCCGTGTCCACGCGGCCGGTAATTCTACCGATAATGCCGGCGTAAGTAACTTATGACTGCTTCTTTCATTTGATAATGTGAAAATCTTTATTAATATCAAAACTAATATTTTTTCTTAATCACTTTTCACAGGAGTTGGAAAGTGATCACTCCGAGTAGTCACAAACGCAAGGGGAACCACATCCTCGGTGCTTTGGTCGGGCTGCACTTCCCAGGTCAGGTTCACATTGGTGAAAGGTACGAGCCAACGTGGACTTGGGAGCACTACCGCGTCGCCACCGAGCAAATCGACACATTCAACGGGTGCTCCGTCAACAAGACGGATCGAGTGGTGGCAGAATTGTGGGTAAGTCTTTCTCGCTCTACGCTGTTGATTCATTGCATTCAATGTACAATTATGCAATAATTACTAAACACATTATGTCTATATGCAGGAATTCTTCACTTGTGAGCCAAGGTACGAGGAGATGGCTAAGGTTGTGGCTCACAACCGATGTCGGAAGCTCGTGAAGGACATGCACTACGAGGCGCAAGTTCGGTGCGTCATTAACTACTATGGCCATATCCTTCGCAAAAAGAAAACCAAAGAAGCGGCTAGGACTCGTGAAGCTCACACGGGAGCAATACTTGCATGTAAATATAGATTTATCTCTGATTTAATGCATTGCTTCATTTGATTTTTTGTTTGGACTTGTATTGGATAATATGGTTCTGCTATGTCCTATAAAGTGGATACATTGTGAATTTGTGCCTCATATTTTCTTTAATATTCTAGGAGTTTAATATTCTAGGAGAGTGAATGCAATATTTTCCCTACGTTTGTGATCCTTTTCTTCATTTTATTGCTTTTTTCGCTCTCACTCGTAATCTGGCCGGTTAACAGGAAAAACCTGTTGGCTAACCGATCGCCGACCGTCCCGACCAAAAACCAAATTTTGTTCGGCTAGCCAGCCGATTTTTCCGGTTATCCGGTTAACCGATGGCCGGTCCCGTCCAATTCTAGCAATTCATTCGGTTATTAAAACCTCGTGCATAGGTTATATTAGACTATCCCCACTCGTGATCCTCTAAATAGAATATTCTGTCTTGGTTAGTAAAATTCTTTCCTCTATATCAATATTTCTTCGCACTCATCATACTCTATATTTTATTTTCTAAACTAACTACTTTCTATCGTGGGGCCCACAAGTCGGTCACCCATCCTTTCTATACTCTCCTCGGTCCTCTCCTCTTCACTCGCGTCTGTCACCCATCGTTTTTTTACTCTCCTCTCCTCTCTCCTCTCCGCTCCTCTCCTCTTCACTCTCGATGCTCCGCGCATTGGGCCCGCCTTCACCGCACCGTCCGAGTTGGGCCCACCTCTCGAGACCGCTGCCCGTCCTTCTCCACATCCGGCCCGCCTCCCCGGCCACTTCTCGTCCTCCTTTGCGTGCCCGCCTCCTCCCCCGCGTGCCGCCATCGCGCATCTCCTACTTCACCCCCGTCCCTTGAATTACTCATGCGGTGCTAATATCCGCATCGGAATTATGCACACTTCGCTGAGTATGTTACCAAAACCCAAAAATATCTTGATGAGAATTAAGATACACTTTACCAAGCAACCTCCGATAAGCTCTAGTTAGCAGGATAACCTCTGCTTTTACCAAGCAAACCAAACGATTAGCATTTGGTATCTAGGGGTAGCTGGAAAGGGTTAGTTTGCTTAGGTAGGTTATGACGAGCTTTATAGTAGAACATATTCGGCAATATTTTTTAAAACTAATGGCCAGTAGTTTGATCTAATGACATAGATCAGATATAAAAAACCTACTACCACTAGCAAATGTTTTATCGAGTGAAAGTAACGTCGGTGAAAAAGATTGATAAATTAGTACCTAGTATGTTTCATAATATTATATCATTATCTTGCATTGTTAATATATGATGAACAACAGTTTCATTATTATTTGTTTGTAGGTTAGAGTTCATCATATCTTCTCATTCATGTTCCATTTATTAGTCCGAAGAAATATTTGATTAGTACTGTAATTCCAAAAAATATTAGTATGCAGTTTGTAAAATTTGCTCAGCATTTGCCTAACAAATATGCGATCATAACAATGGGTTGAAAACTAGTTTCGATCAAAATGCTATTATCCTTGTTTGATCTGAAACAGAACACAACATATGTATAACCAACAGAATTGAACAGATCTATAAAGTATTGGTCATTTGATCTACATTACCTAGAGAAAAATCAGAGTTGGATGAGCTGTTCTTCGGAAAAATTAATATGACAATACCCTGTTCACTACTAGAATAAAGGCCTGCAATAACGGGCATTTTGCCACTATAATAACGGCCAAACGGGTCGTCAGTACGTAAAAGTTATTACAGTGGTCCATTTTCAGTATCGGCCAAGACCGACCGTTATTGCAGTGACTCGCTGTAATATCGGACTCGATGACGTCATACCGATCGATATTGCAAGGGTGTACTGCAATAACGGCCAGCTGACATCACCTAGGCCGTTATTGCAGTGAGTCACTGCAATAACGGCAAGCTGACATCACCACGGCCGGTATTGCAGTTTGAATTGCAATATCGGCCAAGGTGATGTCAGCTTGCCGTTTTTGTTGTGCAACACTACAATAACGCCCATGATGATGTTAGCAAGCCCGATATTACAGTGCGTTTTATAATAAGCAGAATTATACGGTTTTATTTGAAATCCCAGGTCACAAATTCAAATTTAATTCACAAACACTAAATTCATATACACAAGTCATTCATTCACATACACAATTCACAGTTGAACCGAACCATCATTCACTTTTTTACATAAATCAAAACAATCTCAAATCATCATTCATAACATAAGTCTCATATATATACAACTGTAATAACGTGCGGCCATTGTGACACTCCGTGTCACGTTTTTGTAAAGTTAGCAATTTTAAAACTAACCTCAGGTCTGGATGAACCCCTCCAAGAATTTTCATTGACATGCATTATGGTTTGAGCTGAAAATAAATTCAAATACACTTTGAATTGACCTACAACTCCAATTTCTACAACAGGAGTATTATCAACCAAAAATATATGTTGTAGGGCATGTCAAAAGAAAAAAGCTAGGACAAAACCCCACTGGATTTCATCAAGGTTTGATACCTCAAAAAAATCAGAGAATCTTAACTTTTAAGCACATTCTCTGAATTTTCAGGATTAATCTAGAAAGAATTTTGGAGCAAACTCGACATGCATGTCACTTTCTAGAGTTGTACTATCCAGGAAAATTCTCCATTTTAATTTTTGAGCTTGGGAAGGCCTTGAATTTTAATTTTTAAATTCGAATCAGACCACGTTTGGAAAATGGGGGAAAAAGAAAGATGCTGCGGGAATATCCCCGTGGGCCCCGCCTGTCGGCCGCACGAGGCGAGCCGCGGGCGTGCGTCGCGTGGCGCCCGCCTCCTGGCCGCGGCCCGCCTGGTCGGGGACAAGGGGAGCCGCACCCCCTCCCATTTCTTCCCCTCTCCCGAGCTCCCACCCCGTCCGCCATTGCCGCCGCCTAGGAGCTCCCTCGCCCCACCGCCTCCGGCCACCGCAGCCCGAACCGAGCGCGGCACGAGGACCGCCGCACCCCTACCTTGCTCCACAACCAAAACCCCCAAAAATGGTGAGCTAAACCGACCAAATTTCAAAGATTTCCCTGGCGAGCTCATCTCCGGCCGCCACCGACGCCACGGCCAAATTTGCCCTCTCCGGTGAGCCTCGCCACTTCTTCTTTCCCCAAGGGTTGCGCAACTCCCCCTCAACCTCCCTAACCCATTCTTCCCTTGTTTCGTGCGACGAGGAACCCGCGGTGAGGCATTTTCCGGCCACGGACCCCGAACCGCCGCCGCCTCCACGCCGACGACCCCCTTCCGGCTGTGCTCATCCTCGACCAAGGCCATGACGGTGGAGCTCACCCTCCGGTGAAGCTCCACGGCCAAGCCGCTCCTCCATCCGTTCCTCTTCCACGACGAGCACCCCCGCGGACCCCTTCGCACCACCACCGCTCGCCGCGCCGCCTCTCCGGTGAGGTTTCCCGCAACCCGACCCCACCACCGGATCCGTCATGTCCTGCCGCGCCCCAAGGACCTTCCTCGCCGGCCCTGCGACGCCCGGCGCCGTTCCGGCCGCCGCGCGCTAGTGAGGCCACGGAGGCGGGCCACACGGCCCGGGATCCCGTGTGGCCGCAGCCACACGCGGATTCGGAACCCTGTGGTCCCCGATGTGGCACCATGGCGCGGGATTTAAATTTAAATCCAAATGGCATTTTTGTAATTAAGGCCGAATTTTGTTTAAACTTAGAAAATTCGTATCTAGAGATCTAGACCTCGAAAAATTGCAAACTAAAATTTATTGGAACCCCGAGACTTGTACTATTTTATAGTGTATTTAGTTTGGCATGATCAGAGGTAAATTATTTAGACTCATTTTCTTTTAAGAGGTTTAAGATAAATGCTTAGTTAATTATTTAATTGCCCCAAATTATGAAGCTTAGTTTAATTATTATATACAGCATGTGCTTAAGGACCAGTAGCAATTTAATTGCTATTTTACCTAGTTTTGCTAGGGTTATTGGATTATTTCTCTTGCACATGTGATAATGATTTAAATGCTTCATGGGAGTTGATGAAGTAAATTAAATTGGTTAATCACATTTAAATCATTTCACCTCGCTAGACACCAAGTTATTTTATACTCACAAATTACGTGTATTTGATGAAATTCGCACGTATTCCATAAAATATTCAAATCAGGTTTTTATCAAATTCACACATCACCTTTGCATCATGTAGCTGCGGTGGTGAACGCGGTGACCGCCGAGGAGGAGCCGAAGCTACTGCTGCTGCTGACCCAGCTGCTCGGGGTCAAGCTCAAGGCAAGCCCGGTGCACAACCTATTTAATTAAGTCTTTTAATTTCATCACTGTGTTTGTAGGTCTCGTTGAAAGTGTATCTAGGCCCGTCATTTTATTTTGGATGATTGATATCAATACAATTAAATTTGGACTAATGCTTTCATGAGAATATGTGTAGTGAATATCCAAAGCACATGAAAGTGTAGCAAGCACAATCAAAAAGGAGAAAAGAAATGTGAAATACAATAAAAGGAGAATTTGGAAAAGGCCCCTCTCAAAGCTTGTGCCTCGCTTTATTTCTTTGCTTTGAGTCATAGGGATGCCGTACTATAAAGAGGGATGCAAATCACAAATTTTGACAAAGAATGGAGATGCTCACAAACTCAAGAAATTCCATCCAAACCCATTCTTTCTGGACCCATCGGAAGCTCCGGTGTGGTACCGGAAGTTCCGGTAGGCTTACGGAGAGCTTGAGCTCTGCGGAAATGGCACACCGGAAGTTCCGGTCCCCAGTACCGGAAGTTCCGGTAGGCTAACAGAGAGTTTTGCTCTCCGGAAAAGCCATACAGGAAGTTTCGGTCCCCGGTACCGGAAGTTCCGGTAGGCTAACGAGAGTTCTGCTCTCCGGAAAAGCCATACCGAAGTTCCGGTCCACGGTACCGAAGTTCCGTAGGCTAACAGAGAGTTTTGCTCTCTAGAAAAGCCATACCGGAAGTTTCGGTCCCTGGTACCGGAAGTTCCGGTAGGCTAACGAGAGCTTTGATCTCTCCGGAATGCCATATCGGAAGTTCCGATACGACACCGGAAGCTCCGGTGCGGTCCCGGTTTCAAACCCTAAACCTAGGTACCGAAAGTTCCGGTGCGGGCCAAAAATCCAGATCTAACCCTAATTGGAACCATACCGGAAGTTCCGATATGCTATCGGAAGTTCCGATGCGGGGTTTCGGACAGGCCAACGGCTCTTTTTGGAGCTGTGGTATATAAGCCACACTCCACCCCAACTCACACACCACTTGCACATTCCGAACCAACACTCATTTGAGCTTCACTCCACTCACTCCAAATCCTCTCCAAAGGCAAAAATTCCATCCTTGAGCTAGGATTTGAGTGAGAGACTTTAAGCAAGTGTTTGAGAGACTTGATTCCATTCTTGAGCATCTTCACTCCCGTCAAGCTTGTGATTTGGATTTGTTACTCTTGGAGCTTTGAGCTCCTAGACGGCTAGGCGTGCTCGTGAGCTCCCAACTTGTGTGGTGACGCCCGAGAAGTTTGTATTGCCCGTCCCGGAAGGGACTTTGATAGTGGAAAACTCAAGCTCAACCTTGGTGGTGACTTGAGGGAGAAATAGGGTTGAGAGAAACCCAGTCCTTGGTGGACTTTCTCAACGGAGACGTAGAGTCCTTGGTGGGCTTGAACTTCGGTGAAAAATCCGTGTCTCTTGTGCTCCCTCTTTTACTTATGCGCGTTATTGTTTTATTTACTAGGTTGCTTGTTAGTTTTCCTTTGTGCCGTTAAATTCCTAGAATTGCATAGGGTTGTTCCTTTCCTTCTTGCAATCACTAGAATTATGTAGGGTTTAATTCCGCATTTATCACCCTGCACGGAAGTTCGGTACCTAGGAAATTCCGGTATTTGACGTTTTTGTCTTAGTGTTATTTCGCAGAAAATTTTAGGTTCGCCTATTCACCGCCCCCCCCTCTAGGCGACTTTCAATTGGTATCGGAGCGGGTATCTTCGTTGAAGCCTCACCGCTTGAAGATTAAAGATGACGAATGACAAAGATGCAACGGCTAGTGGTAGTGGTAGTGGTGAAGCTCCACCTAGGCCAACCGGTGAAGTAAGGATTGAAAGATCACCGGATGGGACAAGAAATGGAAGTGGAAAAGGAATTGCCAAGGATGGAGATGTGCCTAGTGCTTTGCCGATAAGCTACAACAAAACGCCATACACCTATGGTGATGGAAGGGATGAACACATTGGACCCGGCTCCGGAAGACTACCATATTTTGATGGTCAATACTTTGATCATTGGAAAACAAAGATGCTACTACATTTGGATTCAATGCATCAAAATGTGAGAAATGTGACTCAAAATAGATTCTTGTGGGAATGTAGAAGTAAGCCAACCGCACAAGACTTGTTCAATGTAAGGTGCAATGTGGCGACGGCTAGTGCTCTTGTATCCGCACTTAGTCCCGCCGAGTATGAGAAGATAACCGGATTGGAGGATGCTCATCAAATTTGGTTAAAGCTTGAATTGGTCCATGAGTGCATTGATAGTGTGAAGGAGTCTAAGCTAGAAGGGCTTAGAGAAGATTTCAACTATTTTGTCATGAGGTCGGATGAAGGGCCAAGGGAAGCCCATGATAGAATGATGAGGATAGTAAACAAGAGAAGAGCACTTGGAGAGAAGGTGTTGGACTTGGATGTGAATAGAAGGTTGCTACAAGCCTTGCAAGCATGGGATGCCAACATAGTGTCCAAGATAAGAGACAAAGATGGTTTTAAATACTTCACCACCGATGAAGTGATTGGAAAGGTGCTCTCCCAAAAACAGCAAATTGACCAAGGGAATAGGATCAATGCTTTGCTCGGGGACAAGGAAAAAGCTAGTGGGAGCAAGAATGATTTGGCTCTCAATGCCGAACAAGAAAAGAAAAAGAAGGTGGTTGAGGAGAGTGATGATGATAGTAATGATGAGATGGCTCTCTTCGTGAAAAGATTCAACAAGCTCATGTCAAAAAGAAGCTTCAAGAAGAATGATCAAGACAAGAGCAAATCAAGAAAAGCCAAAAACAAGTGCTACATTTGTGGAGACAAAGGTCATTTCATGGCGGAGTGTCGGAAGAACTACAAGAACAAGCAAAACAAGAAGGGTGACAAGAAGTACAAGAAGCATAGAAAGTACCGTCGGGGTGAAGCACACATTGGACAAGAATGGAACTCCGATGGATCATCTTCCTCCTCCGAGTTGGAATCCGATGAAGAGAAGGGAGGCATTGCATCACTTGCTATTGGGCTAACACCAACCAACTCCTCCTTGTTTGGAAGTTTGACCGATGATGAAGATGACGCCGGGCACAAATGCATGATGGCTAAAGGCTCCAAGGTAAATGCTAATGGAAGTTCTCAAATTCCTAACATGTTTGATTTGTTGGACATTATTGAGCAGGAAAAGGAAACCAATGAGAGGCAAGAGGAGCTTCTTGAGAAACAAGAGGAAATGCTTGTTCAAGAGAAGCAAAGGGTGCTTGAACTTGAGAAGCTCCTAGAAGTTGAGAGGAAGAAAAGTGAGGACTTGGCAAAGTCTCTCAAAATGGTTGGAAACGAAAGTGAGACACTTAAAGTCACAAATGTGTCACTTCAAGAGAAGTGTGATATCTTGCAAAAGGATCACAACTCTCTCAAAGTGCAATTTGAGGAAATTAAGTGTAACACTACTTCCTCTCAATCTTCGTCTTGCCCCCCATCTAGCATTGAGTGCTCTAGGTGCCACAACATTGATGTTGAAGCTTGTACAAGAAACATCAAGACCATTAGTGATTTGAAGAAGTAAGTGCAAGAGCTTCAAGACCAAGCACAAAAGAAGATGAAGGCCATTGATGATGCCAAGGTCGAGTATGCAAGGGCGCATACACTAATGTGAGACGGCCACATGTGAAGGATGGCATTGGGTACAAGCATGGTGACAAGCACAATGCAAGAATCAACAAGAATGGCACCGAGTTCATGAAGTTCACCAAGGAGAGCGCGCATCAAAAGAAGCAAGTCAAGAACGAGAAGCAAATCAAGAACACTAACAAATCTTCTCTTATGTTGTGATTTGCGTACTAACGTGCCTAACCCCCTTGTGCTCTCTTTAATGATTTTGATGCGACCTATGTGCTAATGAGAAACAAGCATGGTCGTGTCTATGCAAAATATGTTGGGCCACGCAACAAGACCCACAAATCTTGTGTGTGGGTGCCCAAGGCACTTGTGAGAGGACCCAAGCAAATTTGGGTACCTAAAAACAAGACATAAATTGTTTTGTAGGAATACTCCTCCGGTGGCTCATCTTGGGTGGTGGATAGTGGATGCACCAATCATATGACCGGAGACAAGAAAATGTTCGAATCTTTTGAGCCAAGCAAAGAAAGAAATGAGTATATCACTTTCGGGGACAACGGAAACGGATATGTGTTGGTTTATGGTAACATTCCTTTAACCTTTCCGCATTCACTTTCGAAGGTTATGCTTGTGGATAACATTGACTTCAATTTGTTGTCTATCTCACAACTTTGTGGAATGGGCTACAATTGCTTGTTCAACGACAAGGGTGTGATTGTCTCAAGGAGAAGTGATGGCTCGATTGCTTTTGAGGGTGTGCTCAAAGGGAAGCTTAATGTTGTGGATTTTACCGCGGATAAAGCAAAACTTGACACATGCTTAGTTGCAAAGTCCGACATGGGATGGTTGTGGCATAGACGACTAGCCCATGTCGGTATGAGAAATCTTCACAAACTCCAAAAGGGCGGTCACATCCTTGGACTAACGGATGTTTGCTTTGAGAAAAATAAAATTTGCGAGTGCATGTCAAGCCGAGAAAATAAGTTGGAGCACCGCACCCATCCAAGAACATAGTGACAACTACAAGACCGTTGGAGATGCTACACATGGACCTCTTCGGTCCTATTGCCTACATTAGCATTGGCGGTAACAAATATGGACTTGTTATTGTTGATGATTATTCTCGCTTCACGTGGGTATTCTTTTTGTGTGATAAAGGTGAAGTGAAGGATGTACTCAAGACATTCTTCAAAAGAGCACAAAATGAATTTGAAGTGAAGATCAAGGCCATAAGAAGTGACAACGGTACCGAGTTCAAGAACACTCAAGTTGAAGAGTACCTTGATGAGGAGGGCATCAAGCATGAGTTTTCAGCACCCTACACACCTCAACAAAATGGAGTGGTCGAAAGAAAGAACCGCACTCTCATAGAGATGGCAAGAACCATGCTTGATGAATACAAGACCTCCGACCGTTTTTGGGCCAAAGCAATCAACACCGCATGTCATGCCTCAAACCGTTTGTACCTCCATTGACTCTTAAGGAAAACACCATACGAGCTACTAACCGGTAAAAAGCCTAACATCTCGTACTTTCGAGTTTTTGGGAGCAAATGCTTCATGCTCAACAAGAAACCCAAGACTTCAAAGTTCTCCCCTAAAGTTGATGAAGGTTTCTTGCTTGGGTATGGTTCAAACTGTCACGCCTATCGTGTCTTTAACAACCACCGGTTGTGTTGAAGTTTCACGGGACGTGACGTTTATATGAATCTAACGGCTCTCAAAGGGAGCAAGTTGTTATTAACAATGCAGATGTTGAGGCTCCTAGGCAAGCAATCAAGAGAATGGCACTTGGTGATGTGAGACCACAAGAACCACAAAATGATCAAGATCAACCTCCTCCCTCAAATCAAGACCAACCATGCACAAATCATGATCAAGTTGATCAAGATCAAGAAGTTGGTAATAAAGATCATGCTCAAGCACAAGATGATGAACCCACATCGCATGATCAAGAGGTTGAACAAGATGGCGGTCAAACAAGCTCACATCCACCACACCCAAGAGTGCACCAAAGTGTGCAACATGATCACCTCGTGGAACAAATTCTTGGTGACATAGAAAAAGGGGTAATCACTCGTTCTCGTGTTTGCAATTTTTGTGAACATTACTCTTTTGTCTCTTCTTTAGAGCCATTTAGAGTAGAAGAAGCACTCGAGGACTCGGATTGGGTGATGGCCATGCAAGATGAATTGAACAACTTCACAAGAAATGAAGTTTGGACATTGGAAGAAAGACCAAGAGGCAAGAATGTTGTGGGCACCAAGTGGGTGTTCCGCAATAAGCAAAATGAAGACGGTGTTGTAACAAGGAACAAAGCAAGATTGGTGGCAAAAGGATATTCACAAGTAGAAGGATTGGATTTTGATGAAACCTATGCCCCCGTGGCAAGGCTTGAATCAATAAGAATACTACTTGCCTTTGCCACTCATCACAACTTCAAGTTGTACCAAATGGACGTGAAGAGTGCATTCCTAAACGGGCCAATCAAGGAAGAAGTGTACGTGAAGAAACCACCGGGCTTTGAAGACCCCAAGTATCCTAACCACGTATACAAACTCCATAAGGCGCTCTATGGACTTAAGCAAGCACCAAGAGCATGGTATGAATGCCTTAGGGATTTCCTCTTGAAAAAGGGTTTTGAAATGGGCAAGGCCGATGCAACCCTCTTCACAAAGCGTTTTGATCGTGATATATTTGTGTGCCAAATTTATGTCGATGACATAATATTTGGTTCTACTAACCAAATGTTTTGTGATGATTTTAGCAAGATAATGACAAAGAGGTTCGAGATGTCTATGATGGGAGAGTTGACATTCTTTCTAGGATTTCAAGTCAAGCAACTCAAGGAGGGCACCTTCCTATGTCAAGCCAAGTACACTCAAGATATATTGAAGAAGTTTGACATGGACAAGGCAAAGCCCGCCAAGACACCCATGGCAACAAACGGCCATCTCGACCTCACCAAGAAAGACAAGCCGGTTGATCAAAAGGTTTTTCGCTCTATGATCGACTCTTTGCTTTACCTTTGTGCATCTAGGCCCGATATCATGCTTAGTGTGTGTATGTGTGCACGTTTCCAAGCCGCTCCTATGGAGTGCCACATGGTGGCCGTTAAAAGAATCTTGAGATATTTAGTGCACACACCCAACCTAGGGCTTTGGTACCCCAAGGGTTCAAAGTTCAACCTAATAGGCTATTCCGATGCGGATTATGCCGGGGACAAAGTGGATAGAAAGAGTACCTCCGGGACTTGCCAATTTTTGGGTAGGTCCCTAGTGTCGCGGTCATCCAAGAAATAAAATTCCGTTGCCCTTTCCACGGGCGAAGCGGAGTATGTTGCGGCCGGTAGTTGTTGTGCACAACTATTGTGGATGCGACAAACTCTAAGGGACTATGGTTACAAATTGAACCATGTTCCTCTCCTATGTGACAATGAGAGTGCCATAAAGCTAGCATACAACCCCGTTGAGCATTCGCGCACAAAGCACATAGATATCCGCCATCATTTCTTGAGAGATCATTCTATCAAAGGGGATATTGAGGTGAGCCATGTGAAAACCGAAAATCAATTGGCCGATATTTTCACCAAGCCATTAGATGAAAGCCGGTTTTGCTATCTAAGGAGTGAGCTAAATATACTTGACTCTAGTAACGTGGTGTAAAAGCGTGCACATTTGCTTGTTGTTTTAATCTTCTTGGATCTTAAGTTGAAATGCATGCTTTCAAAAATTAACTAGGCTATTTTTGAAAACTTTTCTTGATTCTTGACCAATAGGTCAAATCTTGTCAAAATGTGATCATAGCTTTGTTTGTTGATTGTTTACTGATCACATGATGTCAAGATATCCCACTAGTCCATCAAAACTATTTTTGAAAACTTTCCCCAAAACTTCATCTTTTCCCTCTCTGTTTTCCCCATACGGAAGTTCGTACGGGATGAGCTCGGCGTCTTTCCGATCGGAAGTTCCGTAGGGTACGGAGGTTCCGGCGGAGGTCGTAGAGAACTTCTCCTTCCAGTCGGAAGTTCCGGTACCCGATGCCGGAAGTTCCGACCAGGAGCTCACCCTCGGGTGTCATGCCCACACCGGAAGTTCCGGTATGCTACCGGAAGTTCCGGTGCGGGACGTTGACCTAGGGTTTGAGCCCGCACCGGAAGTTCCGGTAGGCTACCGGAAGTTCCGGTGCAGGGTGGCAGATATAAATAGGGGAGCCCGTCCCTTTCAAAGGGACGACTCCCACTTGAAAAACGCCCCCACCTTTTTCTCTCCTCCAACTCGAATCTTCATCAACCGGAGGTGCCCCTCAACTTCCGACGGCAATCTTCGGCAAGCTCCTTAAAGATCTTCCCTCCGGTCTTCTTCAAGCTCCTAGCTAGAGGAGAAGGTATTCCTTCATTGCCTTCACTTCTAGATATAGGGTTAAATCCTTGAATCCTTAGGAATATTTGATGCTTAGATGGTTCTCTAGCAGTTGTAGAACACTAGCATGCTTCTAGGAAGTAAATCCACCGGCTAGATGTGATTTTTCGCCTTGCTAGGGTTAGGGTTGACCCCTACCGGAAGTTCCGGTAGGCTACCGAAGTTCCGGTATGGGTCACCTTCTCGACGGTTAAGGAACCCGTCGGAGGTTCCGGTACCGGGAGTACCGAAAGTTCCGGTACACAGTACCGGAAGTTCCGACAGGGACCTTTCTTGTTAGCATTTTTGTAGTATCTCTAGATATCCACATTGTGTATGTTGCTCCTTACACATGTTTTTCTCCTTGTTAGATGACTCGTGGCGGGAAGGAGGCGTGTGTCGTATACTTGCCTTATAGGTATACGAGATGATGAAGGAATGGATACACGAAGACATGGTGGCAAATTAAGGAAGATAAAGACGATAGCGATAGGCAACGGACTGGTACTTGATCGGTGCGGGATAACAGAAGATCCTATATACCGGTATGGAAACAAGACGGATACTAAGACCGGTGTGCAATGACTTGAGGAGCAAGTTATTGAACACTTCGTAGTCCGATTAGGACTACGAATCAATAAAGAAAGTTAGAAATAGAACTCCATATATGTAATTCATGTAATTGACTAGGACTTTGCATGTAACCCTAGCTCCCCGGATATATAAGGCGGAGCGGGGACCCCCGAAAACTCTCCGACATCTTGCAATTAGCAAATCGCTAAAGGCAATACGGAACATACGGGACGTAGGGTATTACTCTCGATCGGAGGGGCTCGAACCTGTCTAAAATAGCGCGTTCTTGTGTGTTACGTGTGTTGCACCATCGAATTCCATGCTCGTGAGGGACCGGGTAGTACTAGTGCCGAGATTAAGACTCGACATTTGGCGCGCCAGGTAGGGGTCCCGGCGAGTTCTCGGCGAGTTCGATGGCCACCTCGTTTGTTGTCGACTTTGAAGCCGATTCGGGTCCCTCCACTTTGAAGCCGATTCGGCTGGAAAACTGCTTTGATGAATCCGACTCGTTGCCGGGCCGCTGCTTCTAGAGCGCGATCACCTGTCACGGTTGGTGCCTTCGATTCGAGAACTTAGCGGATCTAACGCAGCTTTAGCGCGAAACATCGGACCGCTCGTGGCTGCGCCTCGGACCGGTGCCGGGCTGCGGCGATAAGCCGCTCTATCGAGCTGAGTAACGACTTCGAGGAAGACGCTCCGGTCTTCTTCCAAGTGTTCATGACGGGACCGGTTATTCGCCAACTCAACCCCGAGGAAGCTGCTGAAGAAGAAGCAAGGTTGGCGAGAGACGAAGCCGAGCGTCGTCGTCGTGAAGCGAAGAAGTAGACAAGAGATGAACAACCTCCACCACCTTCAGCTGCGGATCCGCGCACAAGTGCCGTAGGCCTGGCCGGAGGAAGCGCTCCCGCAACCGCTCCCCGGCCACGGGCCCGCTGCCGGACCGGTCACGGAGACCCGGAGGAAAATTCTCCGAGGATACAACAATCGACGGGGATGTCGCGGTGGGAGGCGCCATCGATCTTCCGAGCGAGCTTTGGATTTAAGTTCCATGGAAGTGGAGATGAATGGCGCTCGAGTCTTCACGTCGCTCGTCCACAATATTGTGGGAGTGAAGCAAATTCTTGGGACAATACCGGAAGAAGTCTTCAATGCCACGCCGGGATTGTAGCGCGCACCGAACCCGGTAGACGCGGTGGCTCTACAAATAAATCAGCTCGTCCATGATCAAGCGGAATCTTCCGGTCGCTCGCGTTCCCATTCGGAACGGCCGGCGAGGGCCCGGTCCGAAGGAGCTTCCTCTAGTGGAAGGCTTGGACCCCGGCACACCCCAATCGCAGATGCGCATGAACGAGCTCCGGAACAAGATTTGCGTGTACCGCTCAATGGGAATCGTGACGCTCGGAACGTGCCGATCGATCGCCATGCGAGAGAGGGCGAGAGGAGAGCACGAGACATGAAGAAGACGAGAGGCTACGGACTGGTCATGTTGATGATCGTCCACGGGATCCTGCCCCGCCACGGTCGCGTTTGAACAATTCGCCACGTCAACGGGCCGGCTGCTCGGCGCCGCCCCCGGTGCAAATTATCCACGCAACGATCATCGAGGGCATAGTAACGGGCATGCTCATCGGGATGAACGACCCGGAAGGGATGATCGTCTTGACACTAGAGACCGAAGAGGGCGAGACAACCAAGACAAAGACGTTGAACCCCGGCACACGAACAATGATTGTCAAGCTGCACCTCCGCCTCCACCTCCATCACAACGTGAAGAACCGAGAGAGCAATGATCGTCAAGCGGCAGCTCCCCGCCTCCGCATCCTTCACGGCACGCGGAGCCGGTGAATAATGATGGACGGGGTGGCTCGGGAGATAGGTACCGGGATGATCGTTATTACGACTATTCCGACGACGACGGGGACCGTAATTATCGGCATCGCCCTAGCCGTCGATCTCCGTCACCGGTCCGGACCGGTCCGGAAGATGATGAATACTCCGTAATCCCCGCTTTCAAGTGAGATTTACGCATCTGCAAATACCCCGGGGATTTAAGCCTGGGGCCATTGACAAGTATGATGGCAAGGCACCTCCAGTGAGTGGCTTCGTATGTACACCACTCGCTATTCGGTCAGCGAGGAGGAGACACGTTCGTGCTAGCTAATTATCTACCAATGTGCATGGAGCAGGCTGGACGCTTGTGGTTGCAATCCCTGCCCGAGAGATCCATCTCTTCGTGGGGAGATCTCACTAAAAAGTTCATAGAAAACTTCCGGGTGACTTGTGAGAAGCCAGGGAATTACTTCGACCTCAACGAGTGCAGAGCGAAGCCCGACGAGACCCTCACCGATTTCATCGAGCGATTCTGCAATAAGAAGGCCTTATTCCCCAATGTTCCCGATCAGCAAGTAATTGCTGCATTTCAAGCTGGCGTCCGAAGTGAAGCATTGGTTCACAAGATTGGAAGGCGAAATCGGAACCTTACCATGACGGCGTCGAGTGCTTCAAGATAGCGGACGATTATGCTACTGGTGAATCGAATGAGGTTAATTTGCGCGGAAACAAAGGGAAGGAACCGAAGCATGATCAAGGCAACTAGTCTGGATCCAAGAACAACAATAAGCGCAAGGCTGATCACCTTGTTGCAGCTGTCGACTAGTTTCACGGAGGAGATCGGCCGGCACCTCCTAAGAGAGGTCCAAGAGAACGATTGTCGTTTGAAACACTTCGGATGGCCCTTGCATGATCCATAACGGGAATCATAAAGCTAAGGAGTGCTTCCTGTTAAGACCATTTGCTCGGTTGCCTTGAAGGTTGCACCCCGATCCGCCTACAAAAATCGGAAGGATGATAAGGGCAAGGATAAGGATCGTGAAGACAATGAGGATGACGAAGGTTTCCGGGAACCAGCTCGAGAGGTGAACATGATATATGGAGGCCCGGATGCGTATGAGTCAAAGCGGAAGCAAAAATTGGCGTTCCGGGAGGTTAACACTCGTTGCTCCCGCCACTCCGGAGTATCTTCGGTGGTCCGAGGTGCCCATCACATTTAGCAGGGCGGATCATCCAGAGGTATTGCCTAAGGCTGATAAATATCCGCTCATCTTGGCCCCCATTGTTCAAAAGGTGCGGTCGAAGAGAACTTTCATTGATGGAGGGTGTTGCCTGGATATCTTGTTTGCTAAAACTCTGCCGGAGGTCGGCCTTTACGTAGCTGATCTGGAGCGCAATGTTTCACCGTTTCATGGTGTAATACCCGGACGGAATAGTTACCCCTTGGGGCAGATTTCTTTACTACCGACTTTTGGGACAAAGGAGAATTACAGGAGGGAGAATATCATCTTCCGGGTGGCTGACATAGACTCGGTGTATCATGCTATTCTCGGAAGACCGGCTCCGGCAAAATTTATGGCCATCCCAAATTATCAATATCTGATGTTGAAGATGCCTGGCCCAAATGGGGTTCTGTCGTTCCGGGGTGATATCAAGACCGCTTATGCTTGTGAGGTACATAGCACGAGTTGGCCTCTCGGGCCAATTCAGAAGTTGAACGTCGAGAGATCGGGGAAGCAGCTGAAGCTTTGGAAGTCCGAGGCAAGATTAGAAGATGAAGTTCCGAGTCAAAAAGATTGCAAAGGAGAAATTGAAAGCCGATGCGGTGGTTTCCAAGACTATCCAGACTTGATGAGTCGGACCCCTCCAAGGTCACCCATATAGGGGCTGACTTGGGGGATAAATAGGAAAGCGCGCTCATTCTTTTCCTCCAGGAAAATAGGGATATCTTCGCGTGGCAGCCTTCCGACATGCCGGGTGTTCCTAGGGAGAAGATTGAGCACGCACCGTTAGTGTGTCCCGATGCGAAGCCGGTGAAACAGAAGCTCCGGAGGTTTGCTCAAGACCGCAAGGAGGCCATTAAGAAAGAGATAACTAGGTTGTTAGCAGCTAAGTTCATTAGGGAGGCGTATCATCCAGATTGGCTTGCTAATCTGGTCCTTGTACCAAAAAAGAATACTAAAGAATTAAGAATGTGCGTTGATTATACTGATCTCAACAAAGCTTGCCCCAAAGACCCTCTCGCGCTACCTCGAATTGACCAAGTTGTTGATTCGACCGCTGGCTGCGAGCGTCTTAGTTTCCTTGATGCTTATTTAAGGTATCATCAAATACCGCTGAGGGTTGAAGATCGAGATAAAGACCGCGTTTATCACCCCCTTCGGAGCATATTGCTACACAACTATGCCATTTGGACTGAAAAATGCCGGAGCTACGTATCAGCGCGGCATACAACGTTGCTTGGATTCGCAATTAGGAAGGAACGCAGAAGCTTATGTTGATGATATAGTGGTCAAATCTCAAAAAGCGAAGATCTTCTCTCGACTCGGCGAGAGACCTTCGATGATCTGCGAAATTTTTCCATGAAGCTGAACCCTGGAAAGTGTGTGTTTGGAGTTCGTTCGGGAAGCTACTGGGTTATTTGGTATCATGGAGAGGCATTGAAGCTAATCCAGAAAAAATTCGGACAATTGTTAACATGCAACCCCGAGTTGCTTGAAGGACGTCCGAAGTTGACGAGCGGTATGGCAGCTCTTAGCCGTTTCATCTCAAGGCTGGGAATACGTGGACTTTCGTTCTTCAAGTTACTCAAAAAGCAAGATAAGTTTGAGTGGATCGATGAAGCACAAGCTGCGCTTGATCAACTTAAAGAATACCTTAGCAACCCTCCGGTATTGGTACCGCGAGCCCGATGAGGTTATTCGGTTATATATCTCCGCAACAACCCATGTGGTGAACACGGTTACGGCGGTTGATCGGAAGGAAGAAGGACATCTGCAATTGGTGCAACATCCGGTCTATTTTGTAAGTGAAGGTCTTACTGAATCAAAGATACGATATCTCCAATTGCAGAAGTTAATATATGCTTGTAGTGATAACTTCTCGGAAGGCTGAAGCATTATTTCCAAGCGCATCCTATTGAGGTTAAGACTGGGTTTGCCATTGGAGATATTGTCCGCAACCGAGAAGCGATTGGCCAAGTTGCTAAGTGGGCTCT
>JAUNZO010005194.1:0-96115 GCA_031894775.1 Chloris gayana
ATGTGACATCCCGTGTCACGATTAAGGTTAAGTACGTAATTACTAGCCTAATCACATTACTAATCAAGCACTAATGTTAACCACCCAAAGGAAAAGAAGAGAAACAAAAAGAGAAAAGGGAAAACCTAAACTAAACCCTAGCCCCAACCCAACCCACAAGAGAAGTGCAAAAATTATAAAAACACTACCCACATATTTTTGCACCACTGGATTGCTCATGTAAAAAGATGAATTTACAACTTTTTTACAAAATTTTTGAACAAAGTTTTGAATGCCCAAAAATTCAAATTCAAACCTGAAACACTGTTACTTGTGAATTTTGTATGAATTTTTGGAGACAAGATTAGAACTTCAAACTAAAAGATGGAAATTCGGGCACATCATCCTGAAGCTCTACATATTTTTACTTTTAATTTTAGAGCACCAGAAGTATGAATTTCGTGCAAAGTTTCAAAACCCAGATTTAGAATTCGAAAAAAACCAACTTGAGCTCGGTGCACGGTGGGCAATGGCGGCCGGACCGTCGGTCCGGCCAGCCCGGCCGCCGCCCGGGCATGCTCCTGCCCAGTCCCATCGCCACGTCCCTCCTGGCCATCTCCCCAACCGATTTTGTACCCGCCGGCCAACAGTAGGGCGCCGGAGTTAATTTCCCCGCCCGGCCGCCTGCCCCTCTGCCGCCGTCCTCCCCGCACCGATAATTGGCACGGAGGCCAAGCTCCCATCGCCCCCCGTGCCACAAAACATTTCCCCAACTCCCTCCGCGCACCGCCGCCCCGCTCCCTTCTCCTCTCGTGGCTCGCGCACGGCCGGAAGTGGAGCCGCCGCCGCGACATGGCCGCCCCGAGCTTCCTCGCCTCGCGCGCCGCCTAGGTAGGCCGCCTCACCCTCCCTTCTTCGCCGGTTCGTGCGCCGGGACGTGCCTAAGCTTCCCCCGACGCGCCCCCTCCTCCGGCCCCGGGTCGTCGGAATTCGAGGAGAAGTCCGTCGCCGTCGCCGCCATCTCGCCACCCCTCCGTCGAGCACCTCTCCCCGGTCACCGTCAAGCTCGGGCAACCCCACGCCGTGCTCCTCCACACGCAGGTGAAGCTCCCCGGCCAAACCCCGCCTCCTCTCTCCCTCTCGTGCTCCCCGCGCGAGCTCGTCGGAGTTTCGCAAGCTCCGCCGCTCGCCGCGCCGCCTCTCCGGCCACCGCGGCCCCCGTGGACCCCACCAGGAAGCTCCCCGTCGCACGCGCATCGTTTTCCCCAAGGGCCGGAGCATGAGCTGCCCCGTAGCACCGCCGCGGGTGAGCTCGCCGGCGCCGGCCGCCGCTCGCCGGAGCGCGCGCGCCGCCCCTTTCAAAAATTGCTCGGTGGCAAATCCGTAAATACACCCGAACTTCATTCAAGTTTGAAAAATCCATATCTCGCGTTTGAATCGTCCAAAAATTTCAAACTAAAATGTTTTGGGAACTAGAAGACCTGTACTTTCATGAAAGTAACATGAGCTGGTCAGATCTACATGTTTTCATATTTTTACAAAAATGACAATAGTCAACCCCTGAAAACTTAACTAGGCCATAACTTTAAAACTATAAATCCAAATTAAATGCCACTTGGCCAAAGTCTTCACCCAGACACACATGAATTTTTGGCACTGGAAGATCTACAGTTCATTTCATATTTTTCAAGTTACTACATTTCTTGTATTCTCTGTATTTAATTCGTAATTAAATCTCTGTAAATTATTTTTGCATGAAACTTGGTAATTAATTTCCTCTTAGCACTGTGCATGTGTAGAAAAGCCCATGTTAATTTTTGAGCATGTTAAAATATTAATTTTGGAAACCCTAGATCTAAATCCCTAAAAAGTTATTTTCAGCACATGTGTAAATACTTTTATGTCACTAGAAATTATGTTCATGCATGGTTATGTAATTTTCACTGTTCACCATGTCCCCTAGCACCTCATGGCAGGTTTAGTCAAAAGGTTTCATGTATTTCACGTATGTATTAATTTTGAGATCGAATTCTTAGCTTAAAAGGAAATCGTCATCGCATGTGATGCTAAAACACATAAGCCTAGGTTCGTTCGTGTTATATTTTGAAAACTTGCTAAATGTTAGTGCTAAACCTGCAATAACCCCAGCACTAATGCCTAAGTAATCAGGTCATTACTCATTGTATTAGTATGATTATGCTTGTCATGTAATTGGAACTCCTTAAAAGAAAACAAGAGGCATGTTATGATTGCTAGGGTTTGAGCAAAACAAGACCTTTGTTTAATTTATTCATATACATCCTTACAAAAACAGCACACATGCATTGCCACTCTCATCGACCTTGTATTCATGTACTTATGCATTGCATTTCATCCTCTAGGTGACGACGTCGAATTGAACCCGCCGGAAAAGACAATTGCCACGCTCAACGCTTGTGAGGCTAGTGCTAACTTCGATCACTCTCAAGGCAAGCCCCGGTGCATTCCTATTATTTTGAAATGTCTTTCTTTATCACTCTATTAAGGATGATGAATGTGCATTTAAGTTTTTGTGACATCCCTCCGGGATACCCAGGACTCGGTACAGGGGGACACTCGACGCAGCGAGTTACAACGATTCATCATCTCATACAAGCTAGAATATATACATCATGGTATAATACAACCAGGTTTTTGAAATACAAACATTGTACAGCGGAAGCATAATACATTAATGAAGTTTAACAACCTACGAGTCTTGCAGCGGAAACTTGTACTTTACAACAAAAGACCACTAGCGTGATGTACTGAGCCCGTCGTACACCACGATCCTCCTCGCTCGGGACGTCGGGATCTGTTCCCACTTGAGGGAAACACCCTCGGAACACGGCTCCTCTTCCGGACAGCTACCGTAATCGTCATGGAAGAACGACGCTTGCCCTGAAATTATAACGAGCAAACCCCGAGTATTCTAATACTCAGCAAGATCGACCCGTCAACGGGCACGCTAAGGCCGACGCCTAGTATGCAAAGGCTTTCGGCTATGGAGTTGACTCTTTTGCGAAAAACAGCACTAATGGTTGATCCTTACTTTCAAGTTTTAGCTCGGGTTAAGTTCAATAGAGAACAAGGTTTCGCAGTCTACAACTACTGCAATCTAGTTTGCAAGAAAAGATTATTTGCGACCAACAATTCTTTCATCTCTCATCGTCATCTTCCAGTTGATTACTACGATGTGACGAGCTAAACAAGCGGTACTCATTACTGCGAGAGACAGCGATTCGAATCGATTTATACCAGCTGGCAAAACCCGACTACACGACGTATACGCACCGCACCGGTCGTATACGACAACTTTTCCCGCTAGCACTCGACGGAAGACTAGCCATTTCCAACTCCCCGGGAGTATGGCGACTCCACGACTTTCCTCGTGGCCCACCCATCTCCCTCCCGTGAGACTATCCTCTCACTAACGACCGCAAAAGAGAGGCGGCTACGCTACATCTCCGGGGCGATAGGGTACATTAGCTTGCTCGGGCCCATGATACCAGCATGTAGTGCGGTACGTTCGGACTTGTTCAACTAAGCCGACAACGGTACGGTCCTTTACCGACTCGGACGGGGCTACCACCTTGCAAGACCTTAACTCCGTCTTTGCCCTTTCTCCTACGGGGCCCGTCCGGTCTCGGCTTATTAACATCTTCACTTCCATTCTCATCTTTCTCTTATCATTCTTCTTAGCAATAATAAATCGGTCATTACCCTATATCTCGCGAGTAGTGTATGCCACCACTCGACTTCTACCGATTCCCTATGATATAAGCTTAGCAGTTATCGAACTCTATTGAGCTACCCGTACCAAGTATAGCATAAACAAATGGAAACCTATCTCATGCATCTAGGGTATCAAGCAACTCCTATAACTTAATGCACAATCACGACTCATTACCGTGATAAAAGAAAAGACTTTAAAAACATAGGTGGGATGCACCGGGCTTGCCTTGATTCGAGTCGGGGTTAGCTTCCTCGGCGTGTCTGGTCGACTTCGAGATTCCCGTCTCTTGTCTCGGCCTCGGACGGAACCTCGATTACGCCATGACCTAGGTCGACCAACAATACGCTGCGAATCAACGATCATGTATGCATGAATGCATATGACATGATGTGCAAAGATTGTATTAATCATGGTCATTAATTAATAATTAATCTTGATTATTAATTAACAATTACTCATGTGCATTAATTAACAATTATTCATTAATCATAAATCAATGAGTACTAAATTGGGATCATATGAAATGACGGTGTTTATGTTTAATTTTGAAAAACAAACTTAACGAAAACTTTCATCTGCAGTATCTCTAATTTTTAACGAAATTCATTTTTCAAAATTAAATAATAATTAGCATAAAATAATAGGTTATCTTAACTAAAGAAAGGTAATTAATTAAACTATGAAATTATAATTTTTCAAAATAGGTATTTGAATACATAATAAAATAGGAAATAATTTTATGAGTCAAATGAACTTGGTTTTGTATTTTCCTGATTTTTCTTGAATTTTCTACCAATATTTGAAGTTTTACTAAAATTAGGAAATAAATAAATTCGAAAAAAAAGATAAAACTGGTGTGGGCCAAATCAAAGCCGGCCCAATAGCAAAGCGGCCAACTGCATGTGAGCGGCTCAGCTTGAGCTCAAGCTGGCCATGGCGGCAGGCAGGGAAGACGCGACACCGGGGCGGCGCAGGCGGTCGGACTCCGGCCGGAAAGAAGCGGTAGAGATCTAGAGCGATGGGGTGAGCTTGATGGTGGAGTCATGGTGGTGGGAGGCTCACCAGATGGGGCTGGCAACGAGCAGTGGCGACGAGAGCCGTCCGGCGGCGGCTAGGGCCCATAGAGATACACCAACGGGCGAGAAATTTCTTTGAGAAGCTTCAGATACGTTGAGTGGTCGTCGTGGTGGTGCTTGCCGGCAATGAGGGTGGCTGGAAGGTGAGGCTCATCGCGGAGGCACGGGTGGTGGCACGTTGGAGCTCCAAAAAAACGAAGAAATTTTGATGGGGCTGTACAAGAAGATCGATGTTAAGTTGCCTGGGGTGAAAAAGCAATAGATTTCGTACGCCTGGGAGGGAAAAGGAACTGGAGAAGCTCACCTACGGTGAAGGAATTGATGTACTAGCGGGGCCGATGGTGGTCAACTCCAGTGAAAATCCGCGTCGATCTCACGTTCTACGGCAGCTCGACGGGAATGGAGGCCCTGCGAGGCTTCAGCAAGCTCTTGCGAAGCTTCTAGTGGCGTCTGCTGGCTCACACATGGACAAATTTTTGCCTGGTGACGGTGGACCAGAGAGACGGCCTAGCGTTGCAGTTTGGGGAAAAGAGAGAGAGAGAGAAGGCAGCGTGTGTTGGGCTTTATCCTGCGGTGGCTGGAGGCGGCAAGCAGGTGCGTGGCCGGGAGTGCCTGCGTGGCGCGCAAAGGAGAGGGCACGGCAGCAGCGTGCCATCGGCAGTCAACGCAGAGAGCAGAGATAGAGATAGAGATTGAAGAAAGAGATAAGCTCAATGTTTTGCAAAAAGGCCCTTGCTGCTTTACAAAATTGAAAATTGTATTTTCGTGGCTCAAAAAATTATGCAAAAATTCAGGGATATATTTGAGAATATTCTGGATCTTTTTCTTTTTAGGCCGAAGTTCAAATTCTAAATAGTTTTTGAAATACAAAATCATGTTTAAATTAAAAAGAAGAGCTTTTAATTATTTCTTGTAGACATTTGTACAAAATAAAATAACTTCAAAGCAACTTCATAAATCTTTTATTTGTATGTTTAATCAGTAGAAAATGTTAAACACCATACTTCACCTTTATTTAAATTCTTTTTAAGAATTTAATTTAGTTTAGGTTAAATGGATATTTCATGTACATTCTTTACACAAAAATTAAATAGTTTCACCATGCAACATGATGACATGATCATGAATGACATGAGATGCACTTTTATTTGTTAGGGTTGTTACAGCCCTCCCCTTATAGGAATCTCGTCCCGAGATTCACGATTCGAAGCAACTAGACGGTGGTACTAAAGAACTCGGGTAAATGAATCGGAGAAATTCTTCTTGTTCCCAAGTAACTTCAGCTTCTAAGTGTTGGCTCTGCTGAATCTTGTATAACTTGAGGGTTCGACGTCGAGTCACTCGATCCTTGGTGTCGAGCACTTTGATCGGATGTTCATTATACGTCAAATCGATCGTAATCGTCCCACATCGATTGTCGGTCTTGTCTACCGGTGGGTTCGAGATACTTCTTCGGTTGAGACACGTGAAACACATTGTGGATTCCCAATAAATATGCTAGCAACTCCAAATGATATGCCACGGCTTCACATCCTTCTTGTATTGGAATATGTCCGATATATCTCGGAGAGCTAACTTGCCTTTGATTCTAGATCGTTGGACACCTTTGGTAGGAGATACCTGGAGATAACATGGTCCCCGACTTTGAGTACTATTCTCGACATCTCTTCTCTCGTAGAACTAATTTGTCGAGACTTAGCTTTCTTCAAACTTTGTTGAATCGGACGTACTTGCTCTTCGGCATTCCTTGACTAGGTCTAGTCCTAATATTATTCTCTTTCCATGTTCGACCATTTTAACGGTGTGCGACAGCCACGACCGTATAGAGCTTGGAATGGTGACATTCCGGCACTCTCTTGGTAGCTGTTATTGTATGAGAGTTCTGTTAACGGGCCTTTTTTCCCAATCCTTGTTGTATGTCAAGACACAAGCTCGAAGCATATCTTCTAGATATTGGTTGCTTCCCTCTGTTTGTCCATCTGTTTGAGGGTGATACGCCGAGCTTCGAATCAACCTTGTTTCCAACGACTCATGCCATTGCTCCCAAAATCTGGATACAAATTGAGCTCCTCGATCCGGAATGATGGTCTTGGGTACTCCATTAGACAGAGTACACGAGCAATATATAAATCTGTACATTGCTTTGCCGTGTAGGTAGTATGTACGGGTGTGAGATGAGCAAATTTGGTTAACCCGTCGTCAATGACCCAAATGGAGTTATGCTCCGGAAGTTAACGGTAAGGCGATGTTGACATCCATACTAATATCTTTCCGTTTCTAGTCCGTAATACTCAAAGGTGGAAGTGGACCCGCTTGCTTCAATTGCTCTGCTTTGACACGTCGGCAAGTATCACACTCGTTGACATACCTCGCTACTTCTCGGTTCATTGTTGTCCACCAGAGATTTCCTTTAGGTTTTGATACATCTCGTTGGTTTCAGGATGAATAGAATACTCGGATGTATATGTTTCATCCATTATCTTCTTGCGAAGTTCCAAGTCCCTAGGCACTACTAGCCTATTCTTGAACCAAATAACACCTTCGTCATCTTCTTGAAAACACTTTATTTCACCCTTCTTAATTCGTCTTCCGACGTGACTCATACCAACATCCTTCTTTCGAACTGCTACCACTTCTCCACGAATGGTAGAGATAAGAGCTAAGTTGGTCAATGCTCCATGCGAAAGAATCCGGAGACTAGGCTCGCTAATTTCCTCTTCCGAGTGCTTCGGTTAATAGCCGAGTCGTGAGATTCTTGCAATGAGCTTTTCGACTCAAGGCATCAGCTATGACATTGGTTTTCCTGGAATGGTGATGAATCTCGATCTCAAAATCCTTTATCAGCTCTAGCCATTTTCGTTGGCGCATGTTTAGATCCGCTTGTGAAGATTTATTTGAGACTCTTGTGGTCCGGGTACAGATGTACCAAAATTTCCAAGAGATAATGTCTCCTGCCCTTCAATGCTAGAACCACAACTGTTAATTTCCAGCTCCTATGCGGGGTAGTGTTCTTCCTGTCGCCTAAGCTGTCAAGACGCGTAGGCAACTACTCGATCTTCCTGCATTAGAACACATCCAAGTCGTGTGCCCGAGGCATCACGAGTGCACCTCAAATGGCTTGGTCAAATCCGACCGAGCTAACTCGAGTGCGGTTGTGAGTAACTTCTTCAATGTCCGAAAAGCTTCTTCACATTCATTGTTCCATTCGTACTTCTTATCCCCTTTTTCCAACAATTTGGTCAGTGGCTTGGTAATCTTTGAGATATTTTGAATGAATCTTCTATAATAGCCTGCGAACCCTAAGAAGCTTCGGATCCGTGTGTCCGATTTAGGTGGCTTCCGATCCAATACTTCTTTAACCTTACCAGGATCAACAATCACTTCTTCTCGCTAATATCACATGACCTAGGAAAGGTACCTCCTTCAGCCAAAACCCATACTTACTCGAATTTTGCATATAACCGATGATCCCTTAGACGTTGGAGCAGGGTCCTTAAATGATTTACATGTTCCTCTTTCGACTTGGAGTAGATCAGAATGTCATCTAGGAATACCACGACAAACTTGTCCAATTCCGGCATAAATACGGAATTCATGAGGTACATGAAATGTGCTTGGTGCATTCGTCAATCCAAAAGACATCACCAAGTATTCATAAAGTCCATATCTTGTGGAGAATGCGGTTTTTGATATATCTTCAGCTCTTATCTTAATCCGATGATATCCTAAGTGAAGATCTATCTTAGAGAAGACTTTGGCTCCCATCAATTGATCAAACAAGATGTCAATCCTCGGAAGAGGGTACTTGTTCTTGATGGTAACCGAATTCGGAGGTCGATAATCCACACATAGCCTCAATGTCTTGTCCTTCTTCTTCACGAACAAGGCTAGGCATCCCCATGGTGATGAACTTGGACGAATATACCCCTGGTCCAATAAATCCTTCAGCTTGTACCTTCAATTCTACCAGCTCATTGGGTGGCATCCGACACGGTCTTCTCGACATGGGTGCAGTCCTTGGTTGAAATTCTCTCTTGGGCTCTACTCGCCCGATCAGGTGGTAAACCTGGTAAGTCTTCTAGAAAACATCGGGGTATCCGTAAAGTACAGGAACGTCTTCCAAACTTTTACCAATAATCTTATCAATCACCGGAAAGATAGCTTGGGAAGAAGTCAACGGAAAACAATCTCGCTCGTGAAGAAGGAGAGTTCATGTGATCTGCAACAAGCATCTATATCCAATACTGCCTTATGATACTTCATTCATCTTCCGCCAGATTCGCCTCCAATCCTTGTCCGTCTAAGACTATAAAGGAGGTGGAATCATCCTTACGTCTCAACTTCAATGGTATCTCCGTAGTACTTTGATCAGCCATGTCTTGTGACACTTTCGGAATCTCCTCGGATGTGGTAAAGCTGACACGACCAATCTTCATCATATCATTTGACTTGTATGCTTCGTCGTCCAACCGCTTTCCGTGAGGACGCTTTGCAAAATTCTGCTTTGTTGGTACGACACAATTCTTGAGCCAAGTGTCCAAGACAACCACTCGTTATAGCATAGATGATCAGCGGATTGTAGAGTCCGGGATAAGGGACGTATACTCGATAGGTCTGATTTGAACCGCTGAACTCGGAGAACACCTTTTGCTCATGCTCGAGGTGGCCGGTAAGAAATGGAACCCGATGGCCGAGGCTCGAACCTCCGATCTGTTGTAGAAGTGTAGACTAGACAATACTTGGAGAGTACCTCACTTCGTTGTTCACCGGCTGCTATCTTCTTAGTCGTCTCTTCTTGATAAGCATGAAAAGCATCCTCCATGAGTATAGCTTCACTTACAACTCATTGATACTAACTCCTCGATCCAAATTTAGAATGTCAAGGTGTTTGTTGTCAATATCTACCACTTTCATGTCGTGATCGGGAATCTGCACTTATTCAGGAGTCACGAGATTTATAAAGGGTTGGCGAAAGTGCTTGATGAAGGAAAAGGTTTAACTAGAAAGGTTGAGATTATGAAACAACATAGATTACCAAAAGATGCGACAATGCTTTCGTCTATCCGGGTGTTGAAGGAGATATAGGCTTAAGATATTTGCAAGGATAATTGCACCGATGAGTTTCCAAGACAGTATTCTTCTTTCCGGTTGCGTACCCTAGGTTATACGCCATCCGTTCGAAGAACATTGTATTTGGATTCTCTTCTAGTTTCAAAATAGAGTATGCATTTCCATATCGCTCATGTTTGACTTTGAGAAGCGCCCGGGCGAACCGGCACAATTCAAAGGCACAATGGCAATTTAGAAGTGCAAAACACCCATTTCCAAACTAGCTCTTGGTACAACTTAGTCTAGTCAAAAAGGAATTATTATTTCTTCAAATGGAAGTCACTCAGGAATCTTCAAGGAAAGATAAGTTCCAGACGCAATTGAGTGAAAGAAGGAGAATGACTTTCAAACTAGGAATAGTCATCTCATAATATCGGTATCTTATCATCCGAGTAATTTCGTCGAGTTGAGGAGTCCGAACGGAAATCCAATGGCTATTACTCGGAGAGAGAAAGAGAACCTTTGGTAGCTACAAGTGGTGGTTAACCGGTCATCTCGCTCGGATGAGGCCTAGAGCGATCGAAGTGGCATCGGTGACTAGCTCCCGAATTCTTCTACTCATATATTCCATCCTTCTCGCTCTTCCTTGGATAGTTATTGACTTGTTCAAGATCCAAGTATCCCATCATGTATCTTTATCGGATCTCGCATCTAGTTGGGTAGCTATTTCTTTGGCAGTCTGCAAATTTGTTCATCCCAAGATTCACCTATAGCACCCATTCATACTCGGTATCTTTGATCTATCCCTTTAAATCCGTAGCTCTCATATGGGCTCCATGATAACTACACATGATCGTCCATCTCTTTGATTGCCTTTGATCATCCGTAGATGAAGATCTCGAATTCCCCATTCCATTGCCTCTCGTGTGAAAGTTCTTCTTGCCTTCTATTTCACTAGCATAAACTTCTTCTTGTGCCATCCTTAGGAAACTAACTCTATACTACGATACTAACTAAGTATAACCCTAGCTTTTTATTATAGCACTCAATATGACATGATGCATGCTCGACGGACTAACTATACGTACTATAGTATATAAAACTATAACGGATAGTTAGCACTTCCCAAAACCCAAACGTCAAACAAGTAAGTAAAAATCTAACTATTCTACATCCTTATAGGACTCCGTACTCTCTCGTGTTGTAAACGTACTAAACGTGTTAAGTTTTGAAAACAAGCTTGTAATGATGTACTTGTTGCCTCCGAACCGCTCCGATACCAGTCGTGACATCCCCTCCGGGATACCCAGGACTCGGTACAGGGGGACACTCGACGCAGCGAGTTACAACAGTTCATCATCTCATACAAGCTAGAATATATACATCATGGTATAATACAACCAGGTTTTCGAAATACAAACATTGTACAGCGGAAGCATAATACATTAATGAAGTTTAACAACCTACGAGTCTTGCAGCGGAAACTTGTACTTTACAACAAAAGACCCCTAGCGTGATGTACTCGAGCCCGTCGTACACCACGATCCTCCTCGCTCAGGACGTCGGGATCTGTTCCCACTTGAGGGAAACACCCTCGGAACACGGCTCCTCTTCCGGACAGCTACCGTAATCGTCATGGAAGAACGACGCTTGCCCTGAAATTATAACGAGCAAACCCCGAGTATTCTAATACTCAGCAAGATCGACCCGTCAACGAGCACGCTAAGTCCGACGCCTAGTATGCAAAGGCTTTCGGTCGTGGAGTTGACTCTTTTGCGAAAAACAGCACTAATGGTTGATCCTTACTTTCAAGTTTTAGCTCGAGTTAAGTTCAATAGAGAACAAGGTTTCGCAGTCTACAACTACCGCAATCAAGTTTGCAAGAAAAGATTATTTGCGACCAACAATTCTTTCATCTCTCATCGTCATCTTCCAGCTTGATTACTACGATGTGACGAGCTAAACAAGCGGTACTCATTACGGCGAGGGACAGCGATTCGAATCGATTTATACCAGCTGGCAAAACCCGACTACACGACGTATACGCACCGCACCGGTCGTATACGACAACTTTTCCCGCTAGCACTGATAGAAGACTAGCCATTTCCAACTCCCCGGGAGTATGGCGACTCCACGACTTTCCTCGTGGCCGACCCATCTCCCTCCCGTGAGACTATCCTCTCACTAACAGCTGGCAAAGAGAGCCGGCTACGCTACATCTCTAGGGCGATAGGGTACATCGACTTGTTGGGCCCATGATACCAAGCATGTAGTGCGGTACGTTCGGACTTGTTCAACTAAGCCGACAACGGTACGGTCCTTTACCGACTCGGACGGGGCTACCACCTTGCAAGACCTTAACTCCGTCTTTGCCCTTTCTCCTACGGGGCCCGTCCGGTCTCGGCTTATTAACATCTTCACTTCCATTCTCATCTTTCTCTTATCATTCTTCTTAGCAATAATAAATCAGTCATTACCCTATATCTCGCGAGTAGTGTATGCCACCACTCGACTTCTACCGATTCCCTATGATATAAGCTTAGCAGTTATCGAACTCTATTGAGCTACCCGTACCAAGTATAGCATAAACAAATGGAAACCTATCTCATGCATCTAGGGTATCAAGCAACTCCTATAACTTAATGCACAATCACGACTCATTACCGTGATAAAAGAAAAGACTTTAAAAACATAGGTGGGATGCACCGGGCTTGCCTTGATTCGAGTCGGGGTTAGCTTCCTCGGCGTGTCGGTCGACTTCGAGATTCCCGTCTCTTGCCTCGGCCTCGGACGGAACCTCGATTACGCCATGACCTAGGTCGACCAACAATACGCTGCGAATCAACGACCATGTATGCATGAATGCATATGACATGATGTGCAAAGATTGTATTAATCATGGTCATTAATTAATAATTAATCTTGATTGTTAATTAACAATTACTCATGTGCATTAATTAACAATTATTCATTAATCATAAATCAATGAGTACTAAATTGGGATCATATGAAATGACGGTGTTTATGTTTAATTTTGGAAAACAAACTTAACGAAAACTTTCATGTGCAGTATCTCTAATTTTTAACGAAATTCATTTTTCAAAATTAAATAATAATTAGCATAAAATAATAGGTTATCTTAACTAAAGAAAGGTAATTAATTAAACTATGAAATTATAATTTTTCAAAATAGGTATTTGAATACATAATAAAATAGGAAATAATTTTATGAGTCAAATGAACTTGGTTTTGTATTTTCCTGATTTTTCTTGAATTTTCTACCAATATTTGAAGTTTTACTAAAATTAGGAAATAAATAAATTCGAAAAAAAAAGATAAAACTGGTGTGGGCCAAATCAAAGCCGGCCGAATAGCAAAGCGGCCAACTGCATGTGAGCGGCTCAGCTTGAGCTCAAGCCGGCCATGGCGGCGAGCGGGGAAGACGCGACACCGGGCGGCGCAGGCGGTCGGACTCCGGCCGGAAAGAAGCGGTAGAGATCTAGAGCGATGGGGTGAGCTTGATGGTGGAGTCATGGTGGTGGGAGGCTCACCGGATGGGGCTGGCAACGAGCGATGGCGACGAGAGCCGTCCGGCGGCGGCTAGGGCCCATAGAGATACACCAACGGGCGAGAAATTTCTTTGAGGAGCTTCGGATACGTTGAGTGGTCGTCGTGGTGGTGCTTGCCGGCAATGAGGGTGGCTGGAAGGTGAGGCTCATCGCGGAGGCACGGGTGGTGGCACGTTGGAGCTCCAAAAAACGAAGAAATTTTGATGGGGCCGTACAAGAAGATCGATGTTAAGTTGCCTGGGGTGAAAAAGCGATCGGGGTCCTCCGAAGTAGAGGCTTCAATTCGGAGAATCTACTGTAGCGTGAATTAGGAGCAGTTTTTATCCGTCCGATTGAAAAGTAAGGAGCTAGATCTGTTGCTACAGTACCGGTTCAAACAGAAAAACCGGTACAATTTTTTTCGTTAACAGTGTTTGCTACAGTACAACTTCAGGGTACTGTAGCCCCTCTTACGAATTTCTGTAGCTAGTACTTACAGCTCTCTGAATTGATACCTTCAATTGAGAGGACCCTCGTCCGTGAAAAAGCAATAGATTTCGTACGCCTGGGAGGGAAAAGGAACTGGAGAAGCTCACCTACGGTGAAGGAATTGATGTACTAGCGGGGCCGATGGTGGTCAACTCCAGTGAAAATCCGCGTCGATCTCACGTTCTACGGCAGCTCGACGGGAATGGAGGCCCTGCGAGGCTTCAGCAAGCTCTTGCGAAGCTTCTAGTGGCGTCTGCTGGCTCACACATGGACAAATTTTTGCCTGGTGACGGTGGACCAGAGAGACGGCCTAGCGTTGCAGTTTGGGGAAAAGAGAGAGAGAGAAGGCAGCGTGTGTTGGGCTTTATCCTGCGGTGGCTGGAGGCGGCAAGCAGGTGCGTGGCCGGGAGTGCCTGCGTGGCGCGCAAAGGAGAGGGCACGGCAGCAGCGTGCCATCGGCAGTCAACGCAGAGAGCAGAGATAGAGATTGAAGAAAGAGATAAGCTCAATGTTTTGCAAAAAGGCCCTTGCTGCTTTACAAAATTGAAAATTGTATTTTCGTGGCTCAAAAAATTATGCAAAAATTCAGGGATACATTTGAGAATATTCTGGATCTTTTTCTTTTTAGGCCGAAGTTCAAATTCTAAATAGTTTTTGAAATACAAAATCATGTTTAAATTAAAAAGAAGAGCTTTTAATTATTTCTTGTAGACATTTGTACAAAATAAAATAACTTCAAAGCAACTTCATAAATCTTTTATTTGTATGTTTAATCAGTAGAAAATGTTAAACACCATACTTCACCTTTATTTAAATTATTTTTAAGAATTTAATTTAGTATAGGTTAAATGGATATTTCATGTACATTCTTTACACAAAAATTAAATAGTTTCACCATGCAACATGATGACATGATCATGAATGACATGAGATGCACTTTTATTTGTTAGGGTTGTTACAGTTTTTAGGCGTTGATTGGAAATCCACATGCATAAATTCTTATATGTCCTATGTCGCTTATGTGTCATATCCTCGGTAGAATTGCTATGCTATGTTTATGGAGTCAACGATAGATTGGGGATCTCACTCATGGCTTATGATTAAATGTGAACATGATGAATTTGGTTAAAATTGAGAACACCCCATTGTGGCTCCGTGAACAAGTTCGAGTTGTGTACCACTTGCATATCTTTCTTATGGGGATTGGTAAACCTATGCAGCTTGTAAGTCGTAAAGTGAGCCGGATATCTCACCGACCCGGAGGTGATGTGTATGGCACGGTGGTTGCACGGGTTGAGGACCGTTGGAGAGTACATGGGTTAAGCCTTGGGCGCGTTGTTGAACGGCCGCAAGGGGGACGTGTACTCGGGGTCGGTGGTCCCGTGTTTTACTTTATGATGAACTCGCGAACGGTGGCCATACGTGTTCTTAGATGATGCGTATGTCGTGCATTTGGGTCTTTTCCTGCAGGATTAATAATTCGATAATTATCGCCGTTTCCTCTCGGTTAATGAGTACCACTTGATTTGAGCAGTCCGCAATGTGTAGTAAAGAGGAGATGATGAATAGCTTGCTGGTTTATATTGATATTGAATTGCAAACTCTTGTAATGTTAGCATGCTCACTAAAGTTCTTTTATGCAACAACCCTATTAATTTGGCTAAGTAATAAATTTGCCAACCTAATTAGCATAGGTGCTATTTAGGCAAAAGGCCAAGTTAAACCGGTAAAGCCCCATGTATCTAGGAGTCGGTCTTAGATGACCAATTTGGCGGGTAAGACTTGCGGAGTATGTTAGATACTCGAGGCTTTGCCACTACATGTTGATTTACGGGTTTCCCGCAAGCCGGGTTTTGTGATTGTTGTAGTAAGGTGGTTTGGGATGGAGAAGAGCCCAAAGAGTGGACCATTGAATGGGTCCCTAGCTCTTCGACCCATGATGAGTGATCCATGGCCTAGGCCGGCATGGTTCATTTAAGTTATCTATGTATCGTCGAGTTATGTATTTCGCTTTCGCACTTTAAATTCGAACAAAGATCATGGTTATGTAAGACTTAATTTCGAACCTAATGTATCTTTTATTCGAACTCTATGTTGTAATCAAGACTTGATTATGTAAACTTGTAATTCGTGGATGTTTGTTAATGTGATGCTATGTATGGTTGCTTCGTCAATCATCTTCCAAGGCGATCCGTACCACACTTAACTATCTTTCGGGATAGGGGTGTGACGATCGAGTTCTTCCTCGACATTGTCCATCGCTTTGGTGTTCCCAACTCGATCATCACGGACAATGGCACGCAGTTCACGGGGAAGAAGTTCCTCATGTTCCGTGACGATTACCACATTCGAGTGGATTGGGCAGCCGTGGCTCACCCCGAGACCAATGGACAGGTCGAACGGGCCAACGGCATGATCCCGCAAGGACACAAGCCGCGCATTTATGACCGCTTGAAACGTTTCGGCGGTTGTTGGGCAGCCGAACTTATCGGCCGTCCTATGGAGTCTTCGAACGACTCCAAGTCGAGCGACCGGCTACACACCATTCTTCATGGTCTACGGATCGAGGCGATCTTGCCAACCGACCTCGACTACGGAGCCCCAAGGGTCCGTGCCTTCAACGAACAAGGGAACCGGACGGCCCTCGAGGACGCGGCGGACCAGCTCGATGAAGCGCGCGACGCCGTGATCTTGCACTCGCCAAGTACCAACAGGCGCTCCGACGGTACCACGATCGCAACGTCAAGAGCCGCGCGTTCAACATTGGAGACATGGTGTTGTGCAGGGTGCAGAGCAACAAGGATCGCCACAAGCTAACCCCTTCATGGGAGGGACCTTACATCGTGGCGCGAGTCATCGGGCCCGGCTCCTACAAGCTCAAGACGGTGGAAGGTCGAGAACTAACCAACGCCCGGAACATTGCGCAATTACGTAAGTTCTATCCCTAACCTCGCACTTGTTCCTTTACTCTTAAGCGATCGCCCGCCAAGTACAGCGACCCTCGACCTCCGTCGCGAGGTCGAGCCTCGCTCGGGGCTGGAAAGCGGGCGAAACCACGATTTTTCGAAAACAAAAATCGCCTACACTCAGCTCTTTTTCGCGAATAAATTTGCTAAGTCTCGTCCGGCCTTGAATTCGAATCTCGCCGACGACCAAAGTAAGCGCGAGTAAACAAACTCACGATCTAAATTGGTCGGAAGGCTGAAGCTCGAGCGCCCAGCGGCCCTAGCAAACGCTCACCAAACACGACTAAGTTCAACGAGGCTCGTCGGCTCAAGCTTTGTGACTCAACGAGATAACATGAAAAGGCCAAAACATATTCAAGTTCAACGTAAAATTGCTTGATAAAGAGCGAGACCTCGAAGGGTCGAGCGCAGAACGATTTAACAAAACCGAAAGTTATTTACAAGCGGGGAACTACACCCCTTTGTTCTTAACAAAACACAAAACGAAAAACTAATCCCCTAAATTGGTCTACGACTTGGGGAGGGGCTCCTCCTCGAGCTTTGCAGCTAGGGCATCGGCGGGAGCGCGCATCTCGGCCTTCGGCGACTCCAGCTCGGCGCCGGCAAAACCAGGGACGAGCCCGGTGCTAACGGCCCCGAAGTCGAGGTCCTCGTAATGGGACGCCAGCACCGTGAAGGTCGCGCGCACGGCGGAGCGCCTTGTTCCTCGGACCACCGCGCCGATCTGCTCCGGCAGAGCGGCCTCGACGTTCCGCTCGGCCCCTACTTCGGCAAACGTGCGGTCCAGGGCAGCGTTGAGCTCCCTCCACGGCCCCTCCGCCGTAGCCGGCCTCTCGCTCCGGACCCGCAAAGAAAGCAGAGCATCAAGAACCCAAGCTCGAGTAGTCGAGAAAACGACTAAGGGGCTCGGTTAAGGTCGAAGAGGAAAGGCGCAGAACACCTACCCTCCTTCTCGGCCCGCCGCTCCCGGAGCTCGTGAAGGTTGCCGGACGCGGTCCGGTGGGAGACTTCCGCCGCGGCCTCGGCCTTCCGTCTCGGCTCCCGCCCGTTTGGAGCGCCGCGTTGACTCCCTCCGCGGCCAAGACGGCCTCCTCGGCCTTGGCCAACGCCGCCGGTGCCTCCTCCTTCGAGCGGCGCGCCTCTGCGGCCTCGAGCTCCGCCGCCTCCTTCGACACCCGAAGAGCCTCCTCCCGAGCGAGTGCTCCGTCCGGGCCGGCGCGAGCCTCGCCGACCGCCCGCATTAGCTCCCCGGCCTCGGACTCGAGCCGGGCCAAGAACGCCCGCACGGCCGGCGCGAGCCCAACCAAGAAGTTAGACAACCTCCGATCTAGAGGCTGCCCCGGAGCACGGCCGGCCTCCGCGGGCGCATCTCCCGCCGCCGTCACCATGGCGGTGGACTCGCCCTCGGCGCTCGCCCCCTCGACCTCGCGGCCTGCGTGGCCGAGGAGGTCGGCGACTTGCGAAGGGTCGTTGGCGGCGCCTTCCTCCGCGGGGGCACCATCCGCTTAGGCGCAGGTGCGCTTCGTCGGGTCCGCCCTCGCGGACTCGTTTCCGGCGGCCACCGACGGGTCGACCGCCGGCCGCGGCCGGCTCGCCGGGAGGTTCGGTGGGAACTTCGGTTGTCGGGGAGGGCTCCGCGGCACCTCTCTCACCGGGCGTATGTGACACCCCGTGTCACAAATTCAGGTTGTTACTGTACTAAATAAAATTTTGCATGTATAAAACAGTAATCAATTGCCAAGTCACATGAAATAAGGGATTAAAGTCCTATTAGGGTTTTTAATGTTCCAAAACCCTAGCTCTTGAGATCTCAAACATTCCCCAAAGTGGTAACCCCAAATTTTTGCACAACCTGGTAGAGCACATCAAGACATGAATTTAGGATATTTTTCCTGAATTTTTGGAGCAGCACAATTTCCTAGAAAAATCCAAACTAGGTTTAAAACAGCACTTGTTCATGATTTTTTGTAAATTTTTACAAGCAAAATTTAAATTTTTGCCTATAACGAAAGTTGCTTGTCACAACTCACTGAACACACCAAAATTTTGGTTCGCAAAATTTCCCAACAGAACGAATGATATGGCCCAAACCAGAACCGGCAGTGCAGTGGCGAGTCGTAAATATGAAGAACCTTCGGACAACAGGGAACGCACAGGAGCTCGGGGCCACCGCCGGGAGTGCTCCGGCGTTCGTGCCCATCCCGGCCGGACGAGGCGCCGCCCGCCTGCACAGCGCCGCCCCACGCGTCCGCGATCGCCATGGTCGCGTCGATTTCACGCGAAGAGCTCGGCCGTCCACGGCCGCCTTAAAAGTAGAGCTTCTCCGGTCGCCGCCGTCCGAGCGCCTCCCGCCGCCCCGCTTGTCCAGACCAGTTCCGCACCTCCGCTGCGTGCCAAGAGCTCCGCCCTAACCCTAGCTACGCCCCTCGAGCACGTGCCACCCCACCCCGCAACACCGCGACCGGATTCATCCTTCCTTCCTCTCCGCCACCGTCCGCCATTGACGTCGATTCGCTTCGCACGGTGAGCCTCTACGCAATCCCTTTCGGTCATGGCTTGTTGTCTACCCTGCGAACTCCTCACTAGCTTCGCCCCTCCTCTCGGTGCAGCCGTTCGCCGGGAACGTCGTCGAGCCGCTTCGCCGCCCGCAACCGTCCTCCACCTCCACGTCGACGCGCCGCCACGGTGAGCCTCTCGAGCTTTGGGGCCTCGCGGCGCATGTGAGGGAGCTCCCTGGTGCTTACCAACCCGCGCGCCCCTCCTCTCTCGCCTCCACTCACCGCCGGCAGCCTCGCCACGCACCCGCGCACGGCGCACGCCGCGCACGCCACGGCCGCCCTGGCGCGCTCTAGCACTTAGGAAAATTTTCGATCGCGCTGGCCGAACCAAAACCGTGAACGTTAAGGATTTTAGAAAAATCATATCCCGAGATTTACGCCACCGATTTGAGCGATCCAAAGTGCATTCGAAAGTTTATAACCTGTACTACAGCATGGTGTACATGAACACCTATGATTATATAGTGAAATTTAATTTTTGAGCAAGATGAAAACGCTATCACGACCACGCTGCTTAACAAGATTGCATTTTTAAAATGATGTAACTTCTAGACCCCGGATCCAAACTTCATGAGCAAGGGCTCTTTGGAAAGTAGATAACTTGTACTTTAACGTAGTAACATAATCCCAGTACTTCATATGTAGAAAAATAAAGATATAAGCACTCTAAGATGCTAATCCGTTATGCCCGCGTGACAACTTGCCGTTTTTGAAATTCAATAACTTTTTAAATACAGCTCCAAAGGAAACAACTATAAGTCTGTTGTAAACCTTGGGCTATGTACTTTACATTAACCAACATGATTCACCTAAGTTCTATAGCGAAATATTAAGATTTGAACACCTTAAGATGGCTTCACAATCAGCCTGTCAACCCTGACTTAGCTCAATAAAATGGCTGGGGATTTGCTAAGCTCAAAGTGGCCTTTTTACTTTCTGTTATGGCTAGATATTTTTCCACACTTACATGGTACAATTAAACATGTCATGATCATGTTTATATTTTGGGCAAGAACAGTCATCTACCATGTATAAGTTATTGTATAAAATTTTGCACAAAGGAACATAAGTGCTAATTAACTAGGGGCACCATGAGAACATCACCCTAAGAAGTGGACATTAAGTTTTGGTACAATAAATTAATAAATATCAGCTTGGTCATAGATTATACTAGGGAATGTAATAAAATGATTTACTCCAACGTTGGGTCACATGATTATTGATGTAAAACCACAACGCTAAACGTCATCATATGATTATGCTTAGCCATATAAACATTTTCTACCACTTGTTTCGATCATGAGGCCTATCCGATTATTTTGATCTAAAAATCAGCATGTTCATTTATGCTAGATGATGGAAAGTTTACCTAATTAGAAGGTTGTCCCCATGAAACAAACCACACGTATCACCATCCCGACCATATCATCACGATTCGAGAACATGTTTAATTTATGCAAACGTTTCGTTACACTATATTATTGAGAAAGTTCCATGAACTATATAAATACGAATTCATCCATTGCTCATGCACTTCATATGCATTCATATAGGAACCCCGACCGGAGCTGAAGATCAAGGAGGGCACCAACTTGAAGTGAGCGAGTTCGAGTGTGCTAACTACGAACCGAATCAAGGCAAGCCCCGGAGCATGACCTATGTTTTAAAGTTCTCTTTATTTTCACATACGTCTATGATGTATTGTGCATTACGTTTAGGAGTTGCTCGGAAACCTAGTTGCACTAGATTCCTGTATCCTGTGGTCTTGGTTAAGTATAATCCTAATCGCTAGTGCTATGCTTAATAATTTATCGGTAGCAACACCGAGTGATTTGGAGATCACCCGGTCTAGGGATTTAATTCTGGTTACCCTCACATGATTAATTGGAGACCGTACGGGGAAGTGCATGTGTAGGATGCGGTGCCAAGGTTGGCCCTTGGCGCCATAGCCCCGTACGTGTCGGTCAAGGACCGTTCGTTGTGACTCCGCGAGCAAGTATTGAGTTGTGTACCAAATGCATACCTTCGTATGGGAGTTGGTAAACCGACGTAACTTGAGAGTCATAGTGTTGGACGGTAACTCCACCCTTTGTGCAAAGTGTTGGTCACGGTGGATGCACGGGTTTGTGAGTAGACGGAGGGTGTGTTATTACCCTTGGACCCGACGCTACCGTGGTTGCATGTGGAATGCACACTCGGAGGGTGGACCCGGCTCATATCTATGATAATCTTGTGAAAGGTGGCCAAACGTGTTCTTAAATGATGCGTATGTCGTGCATTTGGGTTTCCCCTGCAGGGTGTAAATCGATATATATCGCCGTCCCTCGCGGTGATGAGTACCACTTGTCTCGAGCAGATTGCATCGTAGTAATAAGAGAATATGATGATTAAACCTTGCTGTTTTTGAATATTAAAGTCATGTATTGCAACCATGCTTGTTAGTCGTGCTCACAAAAATTTATGATTTTGTTTCCACCCTCTTAACTTGGCTAAAATATGAGTTAGACAAATTCCTTAGGTGCTGTTTTTTTTGCAAGTTTCCGCAAGCCAGGTCAAGCCCCCGCATGTTAGGGTCGGTTCTTAGAACCATTTTTGACGGGTAAGCCTTGCGGAGTATATTAGATACTCGGGGTTGTGTTGAAACTATTTTCAGGATTCCCGCAGCCCGATTATTGTGATTGCTGCGGGAAGTATGTGTGTCAAGGCGAGGAACCTCGGGAGTGGACCGTGGAGTGGGTTCCCGCTTCACCGACTCAAGAGTGAGACCATGCCGTATGGGCTGGTATGGTTCTCCTAGTTAAGCTATATATATATGTACCGTCGAGATGTTTACGCTTCCGCACGTACTTTATCAAGTATTGTAAAACCACACTACACTTATGTATTGTAATTTGAAATTCGAACAATGGCTTGTAATAGTTAAGAGAGTATGTATGAAACTTGTTACTCAAGTAGTTTCCCTATGTAATAAAATGACGAATGTATCCCCGATGTATGTGCAATGTACGTTCGCTTCGTCGAATGTCTCCCGATACGATCCTCGTTCGACAATCCCTCTCGCTTCGCGAGGTAGGGGTGTCACGAGCGTAGCCGGTTTAAAGACATCGACATGAGCGTCCGCATGCCGTGAGACCGTCTCACCGGTCGAACGGGATTAGAGACAGCCGACGCGCGCGTCCGCGCGCCGGTCTTCCGCTCCGCCCTCGGTCGGCTCGGGTCGCCCCGCCAACTTCTTGGGCTCGCAGCGCCTCCGCGCTGGAACCTTGCGTGGGCACCACGTCTTCGGAGGTGGTGGAGGAGGGACGTCGCAGATCTACGCCATCCGTCGTCTCCTCCCGGGCGCCGTCGGTGTACGGTTGAGGTCGGTATCGCCTCCGACTAGCTCGGCGATCATTTCCGCGGCTTCCCTTGCGGCGGCGAAGGATCTACTCGTCAAGTCGACCACCTCCGTCCCGAAGAAGGGGTCCGGGGTGGCCCCGGCTCCCCCGCGCGAAATGCCTCGCCGATCCCGGAACTCGATTCGCCCCGCGAGGAGCGGGTTGACTCGAGGGGCCGGCCGCGAAGGTCGAGGTCGAGGTCGAGGGAGCCGAGGACTCGAGACCCGAAGTGACGGCGCGGTGAGAGCAAACGAACGGCACCTCCCCGTCGCTCTCATACCCGCCGGCTCCGCCGTCCTCCTCGGAATCCGTCGGCTCGGGGTCGAGGCGGTAGACGCCGTGTCGGGATTCCGCCCTGCGAGCGGTGCACGCGTCCCTCTTCCTCCGACGCTCAACGGCCCGCGCCGTTTTCTCCAGCTGCAGCCTCACGGCCACATCTCTCGCGGCCTTCCTCTCGGCCTGCACTTCCGCGGCATGGAGGCGATTGGCTTCGCGCCGAGCAGCCCCTTCGGGAAGCCGAACCGGGGCGCCGGCCGAGCGGAACCCGAGCGGACCGAGAAACGAGGAGGGCGAGTCGGCAAGCAAATCGAGTATCGAACTCAAATGAGCTTCGAGAAAGGTCGAGTCAACTTACCACATCCAGGGCGTCCGGGTGCGGCCGTTCCCGCCGCGCTCCGAACGCGCAGCGCGACGGTGCCGTCGTCGAGCTCTCGCACCGCCATCACGGTGTCGGGGACGACACGGTCATTTCCCGACACCCGATGCATCAAGCATCGAGCGCCGCATTAGCGGCGCAAACCTGAACTTGTGGGTAGAACCCACCACCACCGTCGCATCGACGTTGAACCGGGCCAGTGCCGGATCGCCTCGACGGCCAGGTCGATCTTGCGCCGGCTATCCCGAGGACACCCCCACTTCCATTCCTCCAGGGCCCTCTCGAAAACCCGACCCTCGAAGGCCGGAAACGGATGCCCCGGGTCCCGCCGAAGGCGGAACCACTTCGGGTGCCACCCCCGGTTCGACGAAGGGGTGGTCACCGTGATGTAGTCCCCGCCGCGGTCCCTCTTCATTACTATCCCCGCGCAACCGACGTGCGCGGGAACATCTTCGCCCCGGAGTTCCTCCTCCGAAGGAGATTGACGCAGAAGAAGTACCGCCGGAGGTCCGGGTCGGGCTCCATGCCCGGAAACCCTCGCAAAGGGCGACAAAGATGCTCAGCCGCTAAACCCCATTGGGGTTCAAATGCTCGGAGTTCCGGATGATTCCGGAACATCGGCGCCCGCAGAAAGTCGTTCCCCGGCGTCCCCGGACCACGCTCGTGGAAGTGGAGGAACGAAACCACATAGCCCCGGGGAGGCTACGGGTGAGACTCGTTGCCGGGGAGCATCCACCACCGGTCGTGGCCGCGCGCACGCAGCAGGCCCTGCGTCACCAGGCGGTCAAGCTCAGCCCTCGTCGTCGTGGACCGGGTCCAGGTCGACACGGTTGGGGTGAAGGAGGAAAAGCTCGGGAGCTCGGAAGGCGAAAGCTAAGGCGAAGAAAAGCAGAGGCTAGGGCAAGAAAGGCGAGGGCAAGGAAGGCGACGGCGTGTGAGAGCCAAGTGACCCGGTGGGCGACAGCTTAAATAGGGGCCGCGCCGTGCGCCCGCGACCCTTCGATTCTACGAGCTGGCCCCACGATCGCCACAACCCCGGTAAATCGCCTTAAATCTTCCCTCTCCCACTTTCTACATCGTCGCCGCAGGCGTGGGCCCGAGCCGCCCGTACTAACCGCGCAGGTCCCACCACTACCGAGAAGAAACCAACCCCGTGCTCGTGCGGGCCCGCCACTATGCGCCACCAACGGATAAAGACCCGCCTCGATCCCCGGACCATGGAAGCCGAGACGGTGAAAATCCCACGCTCCCCTCCGAACCTTTTGTCCTTTCATATTCTCTCACCCGCATGCAGAGACACAAAAGGGCACGCACCCCAAAGGAACAGGTCGACCCCTATTCGACTTCCACCAAGGCCGAACGCTCGACCTTGGGGGTCGACCGACGGAGGATCGGCCTCGAAGGTAAGAGGGGATAAGAGACCGAAAACCGTCTCGACGGCCCCGCCCCGCCGAGGTTCGAAGGCCGGCCCATCCGAAGGGTTCGACAGCCCGCCTCGAGCAAGTATTTCACGAGCCGGGGAGTGACGTCGATGGGCCCGCCTAGCGGCCATGACCCACGCGCGCGAGCGCAACGGGCGTCGACCGACACGTTCGAGTCCCGGCCGACCTCGACTAAGGGGAATCTCACCGTAGAGAGGCGTCGAGCCCCCGAAACCCATCGAACGGTTTTAGGTCCCAATCGAGAATGGCTGTACGGATTTATGGAGTTGTCCCCTAGCGGGCCCGACGGAATCTCCCCGACGAGAAACCGCAACTCCGCTCGAACTTTTCCCGTTATCGAGCTCCCGAGCCCCGCGTGCCGGTCCTTCCGGGCGAATCGCGGATCTGCTCTACCCTCCATCGTACGAACGCGACGCGGATGGAGAAAACGGCCAAAGACGAAACATCTCTCGATCGACCGTTCGCAACGCGTGAGAGGTTCGAGGGCCGGCATCGCGAGTATGAGGTCCGACGGCGGGACCGCATCCCGACGGGGCGTCTCGGCCAGGGCACAAGCCTACCACTTGCCCCCGGCTCGGGGCTATCGTCCACCGGACGCGCCGCGCGCGCCCGATGAAGAAAAAGCTTCTCACGAAGATGACCCCTACCTCTCGAAAAGACCCCCGGACAAGTCCTCGACTCGCCCGGGGCTCGGGGCTACCGTCGGGGGTAGAGATTAGCGCGGCCACATGGCAGCGTCCGGACCTACCCAACAGTAGGTCACCACGTCCACGTCATCTCCAAAGGCCGGCCAAGGCTCGAGCGGACCGACCAGGGAACGACCCCCACGCACTACTCAAGGATGTCCGCCTCGCACGACCTTAACGCCCGGGTCGAGAAGCTCCGCCTCGCACGACCTTGGCGTCCAAGCTCGAAGGGCCCCGTCCCGCACGACCTTGGCATCCCTCGCGCTCGACCTTAAAGCTCGACCACCAACCGCATTCAATGTCAATCGCCCCGGCGCCCACGTGGGCTCGGACCGGGAATTATTGGAGAGAAGCCCGAGCCCATCCCTCATGCCGCTACCTGCTCCCGTCGAGCACGCCGATGGGATGTCCCGTTCTCGTTGAATGGCAGGAGTTGGCGTGGACCGCGGGTTCCGGACGAGTCGCTGCCCGACGATGTACGAACGTACGATCTCCCGACATACCCGTCGAACGGGTGTAGCTCGAGGTCGAGCTCGAGCAAACGTTCCGCTCCGCACGACCTCTCCCGTCAAGCTCGACCAGGGGAAGCAATCACCTCCGTACCTTGGCCACATCCGATGCATCATCATGATCGACAAAGAAGGACAGGCATGGTACGTCTAAGTCCAACCACTCCGTGAACAGCGTCGCTCGTGCCTCCCCGATTACGGAACACTCCACCCCGAGGCCGCTTGCAACAGGAGCGACGCGACCGACCGATCAAACCCGACGGAACGAACAAGCAAGGAAGCCGATTGGAGAACTCCGAAGCTCGACCATCTCCTTTTTTCTCTGTTTCTTCCTTGTAACTCGGGTCCCACCCCTATGACTATAAAGGGGTGTGACTCAACCACACACCGGCACGAGGCGCACGAGGCACACACGACTCTCACGACTCTCACCACGGACACACACGCTCCTACACGGGACTTGGAGCACGCTCCTCTCCCACCACATCCGTATTCGCATTTTCCATCTTGGCGCAAGGAACACGACGCCGCGAGACCCTCCTCCCCCCCGCTCGCTCGGACGTAGGGAGCTTTCCCGAACCAGCCTAAACCCTTCGTGTCTTTCCTTGTGCACCATCCGGCCAAAAACGCGCAACCCCGGGACAAATTCTACCGCCGGTGGTTCGAACACCGACACATTACAAATGAAGGATTGGAAAAGGAGAATTCCGGATTCAATCCACCTCCCGAAATAGCACCAACGAGTCAACCAATCCGAAGGCCATTGATTCGAACAACCTCCGAGGCCGGGCAGTGTGCGCAGGCCATGTCACACCCCTATCCCGAAAGATAGTTAAGTGTGGTACGGATCGCCTTGGGAGATGATTGTCGAAGCAACCATACATAGCATCACATTAACAAACATCCACGGATTACAAGGTTACATAATTAAGTCTTGATTACAACATAGGGTTCGAAATAAAGATACATTATGTTCGAAATTAAGTCTTACATAGCCATGATCTTTGTTCGAAATTAAAGTGCGGAAGCGAAATACATAACTCGACGATACATAGATAACTTAAATGAACCATGCCGGCCTAGGCCATGGCTCACTCATCATGGGTCGGAGAGCTAGGGACCCATTCAATGGTCCACTCTTTGGGCTCTTCTCCATCCCAAACCACCGTACCACAACAATCACAAAACCCGGCTTGTGGGAAACCCGTAAATCAACATGTAGTGGCAAAGCCCGAGTATCTAACATACTTCGCAGGTCTTACCCGTCAAATTGGCCTTCTAAGACCGACTCCTAGATGCATGGGGCTTGACCGGTTTAACTTGGCCTTTTTGCATAAATAGCACCTATGCTAATTAGGTTGGCAATTTTATTACTTAGCCAAATTAATAGGGTTGTTGCATGAAGAAACTTTAGTGAGCATGCTAACAATACAAGAGTTTGCAATACAATTTAATATCAATATAAAATAGCAAGCTATTCAATCTCTTTCCATTACTACACATTGCGGACTCGCTCGAATCAAGTGGTACTCATTAACCGAGAGGAACGGTGATAATTATCGAATCATTAATCCTGCAGGAAAGAACCCAAATGCACGACATACGCATCAATTAAGAACACGTATGGCCACCGTTCGCGAGTTCATCATAAAGTAAAACACGGGGCCACCGACCCCGAGTACACGTCCCCCTAGCGACCGTTCAACAACGCACCCAAGGCTTAACCCATGTACTCTCCAACGGTCTTCAGCCCGTGCAACCACCGTGCCATACACATCACCTCCGGGTCGGTGAGATATCCGGCTCACTTTACAACTTACAAGCTACATAGGTTTACCAATCCCCATACGAAAGGTATGCAAGTGGTACACAACTCAAACTTGTTCGCGGAGCCACAATAGGGTGTTCTCAATTTTAACCAAATTCATCATGTTCACATTTAATCGTAAGCCATGAGTGAGATCCCCAATCTATCGTTGACTCCATAAACATAGCATAGCAATTCTAACGAGGATATCACACATAAGCGACATAGGACATATAGGAATTTATGCATGTGGATTTCCAATCAACGCCTAAAAACTTAAATGCACATTCGTCATCCTTAATAGAGTGATAAAGAAAGACATTTCAAAATAATAGGAATGCACCGGGGCTTGCCTTGAGAGTGATCGGAGTTAGCACTAGCCTCACAAGCGTTGAGCGTAGCAACCGTCTCTTCCGGCGGAATCAATTCGACGTTGTCACCTATAAGATGAAATGCAATGCATAAGTCACATGAATACAAGGTCGATGATGATGGTGGTGCATATGTGCTGTTTTTGTAAGGATGCATATGAATATGTTAATCAAAAGTTTTGTTTGCTCAAACCCTAGCAATCATGAACATGCCTTTTGTTCTCTTTAAGGAAAACAATTACATGAACAAGCATAACCCTACTAATACATGAGCAAGGACTTAATTACATGGACATGAGTGCTGTGTTTCTTGTAGATTGAGAAACTAAGGATTAGCAAGTTTACATGCGACTCGCTGAAATTTAGTGTTTAAGTGCTTGTTATCACATGCGATGACGATTGCTTTTATAAAACGAGAACTCGATCCCAAAATTAACACATGTGTGAAGTATGTGAAATCTTTTTACTAATTCTGCCATGAAGTGCTAGGGAACATGGTGAATAGGGGAAATTACATAAACATGCAGAAATACAATTTTGTGGAACATTAAACCTATTAAACATATGCTGAAATTAACCTTTTATGGAAATAGATCTAGGGTTTGCAAGAATAATTATTGAACATGCTCAAAAATTAACATGGACTTTTCTACACATGCACAGTACCAGGAGGGAATTAATTACCAAGTTTCAGGCAAAAATAATTTACACGGATTTAATCAAAAATTAAATACTGAGAATGCAAGAAATGCAATAACTTGACAAATATGAAATGAAATGCATATCATTCAGTGCCAGAAATTCAAGTATGTTTATGTGAAGCTCTTGGCCAAGTGGCATTATTTTTGGATCTATAGTTTTAAAGTTATGCCTTAGTTACGTTTGAAGGGGTTGACTTTTGTCATTTTTGTAAAAATATGAAAACTTTCGAATCTGGCAAGCTCATGTTACTTTTATGAAAGTACAGATCTTCTAGTTTCCAAAACATGTTAGTTTGTAATTTTTGGGCATTTTAAACGCGAGATATGAATTTTTCAAACTTGAATGAAGTTCGGTCTTATTTAGGAAAATGCCACCGAGCAATTTTAAAAGGGGGCGGCGCGCACGGTACGGCGGGCGGTGGCCGGCACCGGCAAGCTCGCCCACGGTGGCGCTACGGGGCAGCTCATGCTCCGCGCTTTGGTGGGAACGATGGGCGCGGCGCGGGAACACGTTCGTGGGGGTGGCGAAGCTCCACGGTGGTCGAGAGGTGGCGCGGCGAGCGGCGGAGCTCGCGGGGCTCCGGCGAGCTCGGGCGTGCGGTACAGAGGGCGAGAGCGAGCGGGGCTTGGCCGAGGAGCATCACCCGAGCACGAAGGAGGGCGGCGTGGGGTCGTGCGGCGGGGAGGCGGGCCGGAACCGGGGTCTCGTCGGCGGGGTGGGGCGGCCGGTGCGACGGCGGCGTGTTCTTCCCCAAATTTCCGGTGAAAACCTGCACGGTAGGGGCAGCCGCGTTAGGGAAGCTAGCAGGGGCCTCCGTGCATCGCCTCGGCCAAGAAATGGGAGATGAGCACTCGCCTAGACCGAGCTGTTGGCGGAGGCGGCCATGGTGGTTCTTCCGGGCGGCGGCGGCTCCTTTCTCCGATTCACGCGCCGGCGAGGGAGAGGAGACGAGGCAGCGGTGCGAGGAGGTGCAGAGGGATGTGGGCGAATGATTGGAGGAACTTAGATGGGGCCTTGGCTCCCATGCGGTATTTTCTAAGACGGAGGGGCCGGGCGGTGCACGACCGGCAGGGGAGAGGGAGGCGCGACCTTCAATTCCCGGCCGTTCCCGTTGGCCGGCGGGTACAGGACGGTTGGGAGGTGGCCAGGAGGGACGTGGCGATGGGACGGGGTGGAGGCACGCGCGGGGCGGCCTGCGGTGGCGCCGGACCGGCGGTCCGCGGCGGCTCTGTCCGGTGGGCAAGAGTGCCCGGGGTCCAAATTTGAATTTCAAATCTGCGGTTTGGTAGTTCGAGTAAAATTCATACTTCTGTTGCTCCAAAATTTGAAACAAAATTAGCTAGAGCTTCAGCATGATGTGCTTGAATTTCCATCTTAAAGTTTGAAGTTCTAAACTTGCTTCCAAAAATTCATAGAAAATTCACAAACAACAGTGTTTCAGATTTGAATTTGAATTTTTGGGCATTCAAAACTTTGTTCAAAAATTTTGTAAAAATACTGTAAATTCCTCTTTTTACATGATCAATGCATTGATGCAAAAATATGGGGGTAGTGCTAGGGTTTAGGGTTAGGTTTAACTAGATTTTCCCTTTTCTTTTTATTTTTCTTTTTCCTGCTTGGGTGATTAACATTAGTACTTCATTAGTGCTGTGATTAGGGTACTAATTACGTGATTAGCCTTAATCGTGACACGGGATGTCACAGCCCTCCCCCTTAAAGAGATTCTCGTCTCGAGAATCGCTATGAATTAAGGAGAGGGAGTACGAAATTTACCGATTTGTGTGACGCGAGGAACTCGGGAAAATTCTTCTCTAGAAAATCCTCTTGTTCCCAAGTTGCTTCTTCTTCGGTGTGGCTACTCCATTGCACTTTATAGAAGGTGATGGTGCGATTGCGAGTTACTCGGTCGCTTTGATCAATAATCCGGACGGGTATTCGGGGTAGGAGAGATCTTCTTCTAGTTGATCGGTGTCGGAAATGACCACATCTATCGGAGGCTTCAAGCATTTCTTGAGTTGAGAGACATGGAACACATTGTGTACTCGAGCAAGGCTTTCCGGTAGTTGCAATCGGTAAGCAACCGCACTATGCTTTTCCACAATCGGATAGGGTCCGATATAGCGGGGTGCTAACTTTCCTTTAATTCCAAACCAAGATAGCCATTATTCGGAGAGACACGAAGATAAACATGATCTCCCTTCTCAAATTCCAATGGGCGTCTCCTCTTATTAGCGTAACTCACTTGACGAGATTGTGCGGCTTTCATGTTGGCTTGGATTTGTCGGACCTTTTCTTCGGCTTGAGTGACAAGATCGGGACCAAAAGTGGTTCTTTCTCCCGCTTCCGACCAATTGAAGGGTGTACGACAAGAGTGACCATATAATGCTTCAAATGGTGACATTCCCGAACTCTCTTGATAGCTATTGTTGTACGAGAATTCGGCGAATGGAAGACAATCATCCCAATTCCCTCTATTTTCCATAGCACATGCTCTCAAGATATCCTCCAAATATTGATTCAACCTTTCGGTTTGTCCATCCGTTTGAGGGTGATATGCGGAGCTTCTAATGAGAGTGGTACCAAGACAAGAATGCAATTGTTCCCAAAAGCGAGATACAAATTGCGGACCTCGATCGGAAACAATGGTTTTAGGTACTCCATGCAAACATAACACTCTTGAGATGTATAGCTCGGCATACTTCTTGGTATTATAGGTGGTATGGACGGGAATGAAATGCGCGGACTTAGTTAATCTATCCACAATAACCCAAATTGAATCATGCTTCTTTGATGTGAGAGGCAATCCAACGATAAAATCCATAGCAATGTCCTCCCACTTCCAAACGGGAATTTTCAATGGGTTCAATAATCCGGCTTTTCTCAAGTGGTCGGCTTTCACTCGTTGACAAGTATCACACTCGGCCACATACCGTGCAATCTCACGCTTCATGCGTGTCCACCAAAACTTTTCTCTTAGGCCGCGATACATTTTGTTGCTACCGGGGTGTATGGAATATTTAGACAAATGTGCCTCATCCATTATTTTCTTTCGTAATTCCATATTCTTCGGAACAACGAGACGTTGGTTGAACCATAATACACCATTGTCATCTTTGTCGGAAGCATGTAGCTTCATCTTTTTCTATCTTTTGCCGAATAAATTCCATCCCTTCATCCTTCTTTTGTGCCTCAATAATTTCCTCACGAAGGGTTGGAATGAGAGCTAGATTATATAGTGAACCATAGGGAATGACTCGAAGACTCGGTTCACTAGAATCTGAAATTTCCGAGTTTTCCATAGAACAACCGGTAACGTGATTGCATTGATCCTTGCGACTTAAAGCGTCGGCAACCACATTAGCTTTACCCGGATGATAATGAATTTCCAACTCATAATCCTTGATTAATTCCAACCATCGACGTTGCCTCATATTCAACTCTTGTTGGGTGAAGATATATTTGAGACTCTTATGATCGGTGTAAAGATTGACAAGATTTCCAAGTAGATAATGCCTCCAAGTTTTCAAAGCAAGGACAACCGAGGCTAGTTCCAATTCATGGGTGGGGTAGTGTTGTTCATGCTTGCGAAGTTGACGAGAAGCATAAGCAATGACACGACCTTCTTGCATTAGTACACACCCTAGACCGGTGCTGGATGCATCACAATACACGTCAAACGGCTTGGTGATGTCGGCTTGGGCTAATACCGGAGCGGATGTTAAATGCTTCTTGAGAGTTTAAAAAGCTTCTTCACATTCACGGCTCCATTTAAACTTTGCATCTTTCTCCAACAATTTTGTCATAGGCTTGGCTATGCTTGAAAAATTGGGAATGAATTTCCGATAATAACCGGCAAGACCGAGAAAGCTTCGAATTTGTCTCACCGATCTTGGGGACTTCCAAGTAAGCACTTCTTCAACTTTACTCGGGTCAACGGCAACACCTTCCGCGGAAATGATGTGACCCAAGAAAGGAACTTGCTTCAACCAAAATTCACATTTGCTAAACTTGGCATACAAATGATGATCACGGAGCCGTTGGAGAACAATGCGAAGGTGTTTGGCATGCTCTTCTTCGGACTTCGAATAAATAAGAATGTCGTCAATGAAGACCACGACAAACTTATCCAACTCGGGCATAAATACCGAATTCATCAAGTACATAAAATGAGCCGGGGCATTTGTGAGCCCAAAAGACATGACGAGATACTCAAAGAGACCATACCGCGTAGAGAATGCGGTTTTTGGAATATCTTCGGCCCGGATCTTGATTTGATGGTAACCGGATCGGAGATCAATCTTAGAGAAAACCTTAGCACCAACTAATTGATCAAAAAGAACATCAATCCGAGGGAGCGGGTATTTATTTTTGATAGTCACCGCATTGAGAGGGCGGTAATCCACACATAGGCGTAGCGTCTTGTCTTTCTTCTTCACAAAGAGAGCGGGACATCCCCACGGAGATGAACTAGGACGGATATATCCTTTATTCCTAAGCTCACCCAATTGCTCTTTTAAGATTGCTAGCTCATTGGGAGCCATCTTGTACGGCCTACGGGAAATTGGTGCCGTACCGGGTTGGAGCTCAATCTTAAACTCAACATCCCGATCGGGTGGCATGCCCGGTAAGTCATCCGGAAATACATCGGGAAACTCACATACCACGGGAATATCCTCAATCCTTTTCCCCTCAAGATGGTAGATTTTTGAAGTGGAGAATTTTGGATGGGGTAATCGGCGAATAGATGAACCATGGAGTGGGGAGTTTAGGTGAACTTCACGGGAATCGATGTGTAAAACGGCTCTATGGAGTTTCATCCATCTCATACCTAGAATTATATCTATTCCTTGCCCACACAAAATTATGAGAGAGGAGGGGTATATTTTTCTCTCTAGGTTTAGTGGTACTTGCCTCAACTCTAAGTTTGTTTTTATTTTTTCACCCGGTGATGTGATGATATAGGGAATATCCAAAACGGTAGGAGTGAGTTGTAGGGTTTTTGCACATGCTTGACTAATGAAATCATGAGTTGCACCGGAATCAAAAAGAATCAAAGTGGAGTGGTTGTTGACCGAAAACATACCCGAAAGTACCGGTTCTCCCGCTTGAATCTCTTCGGCCGTGGTATAGTTGACTCGGCCATTCTTAGCATTTGGAGTGGAGGATTGATTGTGGTTCCCATTCCCATTATTCCCATTGCGCTTTTGATTGTTGTTGCCACTTCCGGAACCATTGTTGTTGTTGGTGGTGTTGTTGCCGGGTTACGTGTCGGAACACGGCAATCATTTGCAAAATGACCCGGACATCCACAATTAAAGCACGGACCTTGCGGGCCGGGCCTAGCACCTTGGTATTGCTGCTGTGGAGGGCGGAACAAAGTGGTGTGCTGCTGATTTCCACCGTGAGAGTGGTGGTGTTGTTGCGGCACAAATTGGCGTGAGCCCCCGTCGGCGGCAATGCGGCCCGAAACTTCTGTTCGGACGGGGAAGTGATGGCTAGCTTGTACTTGGGCTGAGCGGAGCCGGATGGATTTCCTACGGCACGCTTCCTGTTCTTGTCCTCTTGGTGAGCACGTATAGCATCTTCTTGCACAATCGCGGTACTCATCAAGTCATTGAACGTGTCGGTAGTGACTTGAGCCAAGCCATCTTGCAACTTCGGGCTTAGCCCCGAACGAAAGCAATCTTTCTTTTTGTCATCCGTATCGGCATGATAGGATGCATATTGAGCCAAGTAGTTGAACTTCCGTGCATACTCTTGCACGGTTCCGGTACCTTGCTTCAAGTTGAGAAATTCTTGCAACTTGTGCTTCATAAGGCCGGCGGGAATGTGATGCGTGCGAAATGCGGTGCAAAAGTCCGGCCAATTCACTTGGGTACCGGCGGGAAGGGCGACGGTGAAACTTGCCCACCATGCACTAGCGGAGCCACGAAGTTGTTGAGCCGCAAAGAGAACCTTTTGCTCCGATGTGCAATTGAGGAGAGCAAACTTCGACTCAATGATGCGGAGGAAATTATCCGCCTCCAAAGGATCGGTAGTAGCTTCACCAAACTTTGGCGGTTGAGTCGCCCAAAAGTCGGCATAGGTGGAATTCCCGGGCCCTTGGGGTGGCGGTCCTTGGCCTTGTCCTTGATTAGTTTGACTTGCAAAGAACAAGCGGAACATCTCGTTTGGTTGGACACGAGTTGTTCCCACGGCGTGAGAGGTGGAGGGTTAGGGAGTTGCTCTTCCCTCGCACCACGACCACTGCCGGAAGCTTCACCATGACGGGTATTCACCATCTGCCACATATGAAATTTTTTCTCACGTTAGCTCATTAGCCCAACAGCTAAAATAGCAAGAAAATATGACATTGGACATAAGGGATCAAAAATTTCAGCTTGCATGTACGAAGAAAATATTGATGAAATAAGCATAATGCATTGGCAACACACATATTCCATAGATTCCAACATAGCTAGCAACGTGATAGAAATTTTTGATACACGGGAACCACAAATCCGATACAACACGGTCTTAGGTTACATCACATGTGACCCATAAACAAACACAAATCTCGGAGAGCTTAATTAACAACACGCGGATCGTTTCCAACACGGTTACATGCCTCACGAGATTACAAATCCTACACACATAGAGCTACGACCACCGGTCCCGACAACTACTCGTCGTCATCACCGTAGTAGTCGGCATCATCCCTCATGGGAGAGGGTGGTGCTCCGTCCTCGACGTCGGAAGCATCCTCACCATCACTCATCTCCACATCCTCCTCGGGTGGGATGATCTCAAGTGGCTCGGGAGGTCCGCCATTAAGGATGGCGTGCAGGGCGTCGTTGGCGGCTTGGAGATGCTCAATGATAGCGTTGTTGTGTGCTATGGTCGCTCGGGCGTTCGGAGGTCTCCCTCCAAAGCATCCCTAGCGCCCCGAGTCTACAAAAGAGTAACCTCCAACTCCTCCTTCTCTTCAAGAAGGGCATCCACCTGACCGGAGAGGATATAGTTCTCCTCATTCGCGGCGGTGAGCTGGGCATCACGCTCATCGAGTGTGGCCTGCAGAGCGGCGGCTCCATTGCCCTCAAGGGCAAGGTTGGCGTCGTGGAGCTGCTCGAAGAAACTCCAACGCTCCGTCTCGCTATACTCGAGCTGCGTACGGAGGGTGTCCACCTCGGTAGTGCGCTCGGCTAGCTCGGCGGTGCGGGCAGCAAGCTCGGCGGCGCGAGCGGCGAGCTCGGCATCGCGAGTGGTAAGCTCGGCGTCGCGGGTGGCGAGGGTGGCCTGCAGGGCAGCACGCTCCTGCTCCAACTCGAGCACCCGCCTCGCGAGGTTCTCACGATCCATCATGAGCTTGCCGGGGGCCATCTGTCGGAGAATTTTGAAACACAAGTCAAAACTCAATATCCAACAACAAAACATGCTAAATAAGTAGAGCATGAATGATGGAATGGCACCAACTTAGCAAAAGAATACAACAAAACCTTTCGCACAATCCTAACACGGGTTCCACTTTCTAGGCAGATTTGACACGTTACGGAAACCCAATTTTTACTCCAGTTTCTGGACAGAATTAAAATTTTTGTTTGTTACAAACGTTTTAGACAATTTCTTAAGATTTCCAACGCATCCTAGAACAGCTCAATCCAACTTGTCGTTTGAAAGTTATGAACGATCTCCGACAGGGACAGAACCGGAGCACATTCTGGAATTCCGGAATAGCTCTCTGTAATGGGCAATTCTAGCTACGTTCCAGATTTTTGCAAGACCTGAGACTAGAATATTGTTGTAGTGCATAATACAATCTTTCTAGAAAGCCCTTATTTGCCTTATTTGGATAAGTAATTTGAAAGTTATGCTCATTTTCGTGAAAGTCAAGAAATCTGCCACGTTTTGCCACGTTTTAGTGTTTCGGTTTTCCACCTTTTGTGAGAATTAGGCTAGGTGATCAAATTTTTGTGATTGTTTCATTTAGATAAGTTCACATGCATATGCTTGATATGATGAGATGATATGCGAGTATGATGGATGCTCAATATGTCGTTTCGTACGTCCTTACAAAATTAAAAGACCGCGATCGCCGATACGAATATGGGACAAGCGCATCGGGGGCACACACACACCTCTCACACGATACTACACGAGCTAAAATGTTGTTATGTACCTGCAAGAGATGGATTCCAGAAACATTACATCAAATTCAAAAGAAACAAGCCAAAAATAAATCCATGTCACCTCGCCTCACATGGAGAGCTCTCGAATAAGAGTGTATTCGAGTCACACCAATAATATCATGCGAAAATTGACAACACTCAATCACATACCTTTGCAAGCCGTAGTTGCAAAAGATTTAAACAATCATAACACGGGGTTAGTTTTCCCACCATTCTATATAGTCCTTATATTGGCCTTTCTAGCTAGACTCATACCTCACCGTGACACAAAAACGGGTTTGAGATTTTTAGAATGAGTGTTAGCGTGACGCAAATCCCAAGTCGGCTCGATACCACGTGTCACACCCCTATCCCAAAAGATAGTTAAGTGTGGTACGGATCGCCTTGGGAGATGATTGTCGAAGCAACCATACATAGCATCACATTAACAAACATCCACGGATTACAAGGTTACATAATTAAGTCTTGATTACAACATAGGGTTCGAAATAAAGATACATTATGTTCGAAATTAAGTCTTACATAGCCATGATCTTTGTTCGAAATTAAAGTGCGGAAGCGAAATACATAACTCGATGATACATAGATAACTTAAATGAACCATGCCGGCCTAGGCCATGGCTCACTCATCATGGGTCGGAGAGCTAGGGACCCATTCAATGGTCCACTATTTGGGCTCTTCTCCATCCCAAACCACCTTACCACAACAATCACAAAACCCGGCTTACGGAAAACCCTGTAAATCAACATGTAGTGGCAAAGCCCGAGTATCTAACATACTCCGCAAGTCTTACCCGTCAAATTGGCCTTCTAAGACCGACTCCTAGATGCATGGGGCTTGACCAGTTTAACTTGGCCTTTTTGCATAAATAGCACCTATGCTAATTAGGTTGGCAATTTTATTACTTTGCCAAATTGGGATGCGGAAGCCGTAAACATCACCGACGACGGAGTTATTGTGACCGGGGGTCGGGTACCCCCGGCTGCTCCGATGAGCCCCACGGGAGAATTGACGGACAATCGGCCGATCGACACGCGCACTGGGGATATGATGAATCGGCCGATTAACGAACCGGAAGACGGGAAATTAGGCCACGGTTTTGTGTCGGCCGACGAGTTAGAAGAAGTAGATATAGGGGATGGAGACAAGCCTCGGCCGACATATATTAGCAAGAAATTGTGTAAAGAAGTAAGAGATGAATTAGTGGCCTTATTGAAAGAATATAAAGATTGTTTTGCTTGGGATTATAGCGAGATGCCTGGACTCGGCCGATCGATCGTTGAACATCGGCTGCCCACCAAACCCGGATATCGGCCGTATAAGCGGGGGCTCGGAAAATTGACCCTAGGTATTATGAAGCCGTCAAAGAAGAGATTATCAGATTATATGAAGCCGGCTTTATTAGGCCATGCCGATATGCCGAGTGGGTTTCCGATATTGTGCCGGTGGAAAAGAAAAATGGAAAGATGCGGGTCTGCATTGACTTCGAGAATTTGAATAAAGCGACTCCGAAAGATGAGTACCCAATGCCAAACGCCGATTTGTTAGTTGATGCAGCCGCCGGCAACAAAATTTTGAGCTTTATGGATGGAAATGCTGGGTACAATCAGATTTTTATGGCCGAAGAAGATATATCGATGACGAGCGTTCGGATGCCCGGAGCGTTGGGACTATATGAGTGGGTTGTCATGACCTTCGGCCTAAAAAATGCTGGTGCCACATATCGAGAGAGCCATGAATTTTATATATCACGATTTGATCGGCCGATTGGTGGAAATTTATATTGATGATATAATGGTGAAATCAAAATTGGCCGAAAGTCATGCGGCTGATCTCGGAGAAGTGTTGAAGAGGACAAGACAATACGGCTCGAAGATGAACCCGCTCAAGTGTGCTTTTGGTGTCTCGAGTTGGACAATTTCTGGGGTTTATTGTGCATGAAAAGGGAATTGAAATCGGCCCCAAGAGTATTGATTCTATCGAAAAGCTGGAACCGCCGACGAACAAGACAAAGCTCCGAGTCCCTAATCGGCAAGATTAATTTTATCGAGACGATTTATCTCAAATTTGTGCAGTCGGCTTGACGTATTTACGCCATTATTAAAACTCAAGGCCGATCAAGAATTTCGGTGGGAGCCGATCCATCAAAGGGCTTTAGAAGATATCAAGAAATATTTGGTGTCCCCACCGGTGATGGTTCCGCCAAAGTCGGGCACACCCTTTAAGTTATATTTATCGGCCGATGATAGGTGCATCGGCTCGCATTGACTCAAGAACGAGGAGGGAAAAGAGCGGGTCATATTTTATCTCAGCCGCAAATTAATTGATGCAGAAACACGGTATCCGAGAGGTGGAAAGGTTATGTCTCTGTTTGTATTTTTCATTCACAAAACTAAGGCATTATCACGTTAGCCGAGGAGTGTACTTGTGGTTTGCCAGGCCGATGTTGTGAAATATATGCTATCGGCCCCGGTCCCCAAAGGCCGGTTGGGTAAATGGATGTTGGCAATTGCGGAGTTTGATCTAGGCTATGAATCGGCCAAAGCGGTGAAGGCACAAGTATTGGCCGATTTAATAGTGCAACACGGTGAACACTCGGCCAAATACGTTGAACCGAGTGCCATGGACGGTGTTCTTCGATGGGTCAATTTGCAAGCAAGGAAGTGGAATCGGCTTGGTTGTTGTGTCGCCTCGGGGGCAATACGTGGATATTCTATTACAGTAGAGGCGCACACCAACAACCAAGTCGAATATGAGGCGATATTAAAAGGACTGGAACTACTCATCGATGCCGGGGCTGATTTTGTGGAAATTTTCGGCGATTCCTTGTTGGTTGTGAGTCAGCTGGCCGATGAGTATGAGTGTAAAGATGAAATATTGTTGCAATATCATAGAAAGTGCCAGAAGTTAATGAAAAGATTCAAGTGTGTTAAGATCGGTCATATACCAAGAGAGCGAGAACTTCGAAGCAAATAACTTGGCTCAACTAGCATCCGGATATCGGTTCGCGAAAACAGCTTGGAAATAGCCGATATTGAAGAGGCCGATTGGCGCACGGAAATTCAAAATTTTTAAGCAATCCATCCCAACCTACGGATAAGAAGATAAGATATAAAGCCTTGAAATATGTTCTGTTGGATGATCAATTATTTTTCAAGACCATTGATGGGGTGCTTCTCAAATGTATTAATGACACCGAAGCCAAAGTGGTAATGAGCGAAGTACATGATGGGATTTGCGGAATGCATCAATCGGCCCATAAAATGAAATGGCTGCTAAGGCGAGCTGGTTATTACCGGCCGACAATGTTGACCGATTGTTTCAAATATTATAAAAGTTGCCAAGATTGCCAGAAATTCGGGCCTATACGGAGGGCACTGCGTCGGCCATGAATCCAGTCATCAAACCTTGGCCATTCGGAGGCTGGGCCGTGGATATGATCGGCCGGATAAATCCAGCATCAAGCAAAGGACATCGAGTACATATTGGTAGTTACAGATTACTTCACAAAGTGGGTTGAAGCGGCACCTTATCGCAAAGTCTCGACGGCCGACGTGATAACGTTTGTTAAGGAGCATATCATTCATAGATTTGGGATTCCGGAGACGATCACGACGGATCGGGGATCGGTATTCACATCGGACGAATTTCAATCTTTTGCTGAAGAAATGGGGATTAAATTGATTAATTCGTCACCATATTATGCCCAAGCCAATGGTCAAGCTGAAGCAGCGAATAAGAGTTTGATCAAGTTAATCAAGCGGAAAATACAAGAGCATCCTCGTAAGTGGCACATGAAATTGATGGACGCTTTGTGGGCTTATCGTATGTCACGACATGGGGCCATGCAAGTCACGCCGTATCAGCTTGTGTATGGGCACGAAGCCGTATTGCCATGGGAGACAGCTATCGGCTCCGGAAGTGTTGAATTGCAACAAAAGCTATCGGCCGATCAGTACCACGGGTTGATGATGGATGAATTAGAAGACGTGGTACAAAATCGGCTGGATGCATTGGAAAAGATAGAGCGAGAATAAGGCGAGGGTTGCCCGCCATTATGATAAGAAGGTTGTGCTGAAACAGGTTTAAAAAGGGCGATCTGGTGCGGAAGCTTAGGATGCCGATCGGTGTGAAGGACAATCGGTTTGGTAAATGGTCGCCTAATTGGGAAGGACCTTATTTGATTAGCCGATCGGCGCCGGGTAATGCATATATTTTGAAAGAGTTAGCAGGGGAGGAATTCGGCCGAGCGCTTAATGGGAAGTATTTGAAGCGAGTATTATCCTAGTATTTGGATTAATTCATAGTGTTCGGTCTAAAAGGGACTACAGCCGATGTCGATGCACATCGCCTTGAGACAGCCGATATCGAGAGTATCGCCCTTAGCCGTAAAGCATGAAAGCAAAACGCAGGAAGTAATGGACAAATGAGTTACGACCGGTGTTTTAAGCATCGTCTTCGGATGGCCGATATTCATCGTATATCGCCCTTAGTACAAAAAATATTTACAACAAAAGATTGTTTAAGTCCTATTACATCTAAGCGTAGTCGATGTTGGTATTTCTTACGTCACGAATAAATCCGCAAGCGCACGGAATACCGTTGTAGCACTTCACCCGGGAGTATTCCAAGGTATCGTATTTATATCCGCGAGGAACGGAGTATTTCTGCAACAAGGTTAGTTTACCCAAGGACAACCAAGACAACGTAGCAAAATAGGGTCGAGAGGGTGACTCTTATCTATTTATCCTTTAAAGGTAGACGAATGCAAGCTAGACTTGTTTACTTCGGGCACCGTCTTAGGCTTGGTCCGCCAAGCCACTCCGGTCTACGATAGCTCTACTATGTACCCGAACGTGGAGGGTTCCTTTGGATGACAGGGCTGTCACTTCCTGCCACCTACCTCTACAAACCGTGGGGCACACAGCAAACAAAGGCGATCTCCGGCCTAGACACCACGTCTATGCTATTGACCACTACTCTAGCCTCGGCCTAGAGCGAGTTCGAAAGCTAGAGCACTTCTTGCGAAGCGATGATCCCGTAAACAAGTATAACAAGAATTACGTCTAACACAAAGATATGTCACGATAGATAAGTAGATCACCACGTATAAATCACCAAAAAGAGTGTTTACACGCCAAGGTAAAAGAAAAGGAAATACTACTCCACTTTACAAAAGGGAGGAACACTCCTTCCTCTTCCTTGGCCTCTCTCCTATTCTACTAAGATACAAGAGGCCCTTGGCCTAAGGATGAGAGTTTTGTCTTGTATCTTGATGTTGGTGGTGTGTTGAGAGAGGGGGTGTAGCCCTTTATTTATAGCCTTGGAAGGTCGGCAACTTGGAGGCGGTTCCGGACGTCGGTGGCATTAATTGCAGGTGGAACCGACCTCCGGACGTCGGTGACAAACCGCCGAGAGAAAGATGGGCCGGGGGGCCCACTGTCGGTTCGGCCGAACCCACTAGGGTGGTTCGGCCGAACCGGCTCGGACTCCCCGGGCTTGATTCTTCTCCGGTGCCTTCCCCTGGCTGTGTACTTGGCCCAATCCACTTGCTTGGTTTGATGTTGAGGCTCTGTTTTGTGGTTTTGGGCTTTTGGACTATATTCTTTAGTCCGGGAAAATCCGTCGATTGCAAAGTCCATGTTTCGTGCATGTTTTCCCCTGTTTTCATATGAATTGCACCTGCATTCATAATTTCACCAAGACTAGTGGAATTTGTTAGAAATAATCCCTATGTCTATTCTTGGTGATGGTGTTTGATTCAAAAAGATGCAACATGTTGACGGTAAAATTGGACCATAAGGACCGTCAACAAGACCCCCACACTTAGCTCTTTGCTCGTCCTCGAGTAAAGGTGGGAGCGTAAGTTGAGAGATCTCTCCCCTTAGAGACCTGCACACATGTTATTACAAGCCACACCGTTTTACTTGTGAACATGACGGTGGCTAACATGCATTCTTGGATGATTGATAAGTGGAACAGCTCATGACTCAAGTCACTATACTTTTGCTCACTAAGCACCTTGGGTTTTTGAAAGTTTTGAAAATAAACAACATGACTCCCGCTCCTCTTCGATTCTCTTGAATCGCTCAAAAAGTGTTTTCCTCACCAAGTCATTGTGTTGCCTCTCTTTTTCCTACTTCTTAGGCTTGTATGTGGAGCTCGGTAGGGAATGAGAGAGGCATACTTGTATCACAAATATTGCTAAGCCAAAAGAAAGGATCCATGGAGAAGCCAAGTCATGTAACCTTGATCAAGAAGTGCGTGTGTGTATGGATATGAAAAAGTGACAACTCCTATTGCAATTGACCTCTCTTTATTTTGCATTTTCGAGACATGGCTATCTTTTTATTTTCTTTCTTTTCTTTTCTTGCTCTATGCTTGAGCATCTCTTTTCTTCTCTCTTTTTCATTGCTCATCTTTGTGAGCTTTCTTTTCATTGCTCATCCGTGTGAGCTTTTTTTTTATTTATTTTATTTTATTTTATTTATTTTTTTACATAGCCATGTCTCGTTTATGCGTGATTGAGAGAGAGAGAGAGGTAAAAAGAGGTGCAAACGAGGAGTGTCTTTATTTTGGTGGGGTGCTAGCTCCTAGTGTAGGAGTTTAGCCCTTTTTTTTTTTTTTTTTTTTCTGGTGGAGTGTACGTGATCTTGATCAAGAGAGCATGACAAGTTTCTCTCTAGGGTCACTCAATTTTGGTAAAGCTCATTGCAATCACAAGCAGCATATGTATGTAAGTTTTGCAAGGTATGATCATCATATGGCATTGGTAGGAATTTTTGTATCAAGAGAGGAGCATGAAGCCATGGTATTTTTGTTTTGTGAAATAAAATTCCCAAGGACTCGGTAAGCTAAGCATAAGATCATTTCGTCGAGCCATATCACACTTGCCAATAATCTAGAAAAACATGGGTCCTATGGATTTGATTATTTGTTCACGGGCAAGTGGTGATGAAGCGAGTAATAAAAAGTGTGCAAGATCATCATGAGAGCATTAGGGAGAGACTTGGGAAAAGGTATTCAAAAGAAATCTTCCCAAGTTTTAGTTGGTCAAGTTTTAGTAATTGTTTTTCGCGTCTCGGAATGAACTTGACAAATAAAGTAGGCGAAAAGGAAGTGTGGGAAACAAACTCAAGTGCCACGAGGAAGCGGGGGCTGAGTGGGACCCACCGAGGTTCGGCCGAACCACCCTCGTGGGTTCGGCCGAAGCGCACTGGGCCCCACTGGTGCTCTGTTTCGCGAGGTTGTGTTTGTGTTGTTTTCCTCGTGATGTTTACGCGCGCTACGCGTGTGTTTGTCTTTGCTTTCCGCGATGTCCCCCCCACACTTGCCTTTTTGCCTGTTTTCTTCAAAATAGACAAAGATATTTCGAAACAAAACTTGCTCTACCGGTAAGGGAAGACCGGGGAGCACTAATATGATTAAAAATTTAAAAGAGCAGGCGCATTACAATCTTGAGGAATTGAAAAAATGATAAAAATGTGCTGCAGGGAAATGATGAACGCGGGAAGGTTCATTTTAAACGTCGTATTCGTCCTCCTTCCCCGCGTCCTTGAAGAGACGCTTGATCTTGGAGTTGGTGCTGCGGCGATGGCTCGCTCGGGCATCCTTCAAGTCTTCAATAGCGTCTTTGATCTCCGCGACATTATCACGTAGGCGTCCATGGGCTTCGCGGAGATCAACGTGTTTAGCGAGGAGGATTTGGTAGGGGCTTTTTTAGGAGTTTTCTCCTCCTCGCTTTCATACATTCCCCCTGCCCTCTTGATGGGAGAGGGAGAGAGACGCCTCCTTATCCTCTTAGGAGGAGTGTCGCCCACGGATTCGCGGGCGTCTCTCTTTTCCGCCGAGGTGAGCGGCGGGATGAGCTGCTTTCCGCCACCGCGGATTCCCTTGATCTTGAACCTCTCGCCGGGCTTCTTGATGGGGCTAGGCAGGTTGCGCCCCTCATATTGATGGTGCACCACCTGCCCGCTCTTGGTAGCGAGGGTGCCGACGTACTTCTCTCCGGGGAAGGAGAGCGTTGTCGGCGGCGTCGGCGCTCTTCTTCTTGGGGGTAGATTTCCCCTTCTTTTGGCGAGGTGCCACGGCAGCGGGAGAGCTCTTGGAGGGTGTTCTTGCTGCTGTGGGTGGAGGTTCAATAGCGAGCGGTAGATCATGGATCATCAAGGCTTGCTCGCTGGGAATGGAGACATGATCAAGGATGTCTTCGAGGCCGACTTGGCGGCAAAGCTCGCTGGTGGTGACGGAGACGTCGAGGCTTGGGATGCTACTGTCCATGGTGCTGGGCAAAAGCTTTTTTTTTTTGTGCGAAATGGACAAGGTGGAAGAAAGGTGCAAGGGAAAAATGAAAGAAAACACCTTCATTTATAGATAAAAGCATGGAAAGAATTAATTTGATTTTTCCCGCAGCATGGAAGGCACTAAGCGGGGAGATTTGATCTTGTGACCGTTGGAGACAAAAGATGAAAGAAAAAAGTGACCGTTTGGGAGTGCTGTCTTGGTTCGGCCGAACCAGCAAGGGGGTTCGGCCGAGCTGTAGTGGGCCCCTCGGGTCCCCTTCTTTTACGGTTGATTGCTTGCTAAAATTATTTCGGGGAAAGAGCTACTACGGGATATAGATAAGAAAGAGCTATCATGAGAGAAAATTTAAATTAATCAAGTGCATGACATCAAATTCTTTATCTTTATCGGGCTCGAAATAAATTTTAAGGCGCTGACCATTTACCTTAAATATTTTACCTTCGTCGTCTTGAAGTGTGATTGCTCCATGTGACGAGGTGTCAATAACCGTGTATGGTCCGTCCCATTTACTTCTTAATTTTCCATGCCCGAAGAGTTTCACCCGTGAATTGAATAGCAAGACCTTATCTCCAACCTTAAATACCTTTATCTTTATCTTTTTGTCGTGCCACCTTTTTGTCCTTTCTTTGTATATAGCTGAGTTGTGGTAAGCTTTGTCTCTCCATTCTTCTAACTCAGCTATCTCCATTTTTCTTTGCGTCAGGCACCATTAAAGTCCATGTTCCATTTCCGGATGGCCCAATACGCTCGGTGTTCCATCTCGACGGGTAAATGACATGTTTTCCCGTACACGAGCTGGTATGGGGACATGCCTATGGGTGTCTTGTATGCTGTACGGTATGCCCATAGTGCATCGGGTAGCTTGTCCTTCCATCCCTTCCCCATTTACTGTTACGGTCTTTTGCGGGATCCGCTTGATTTGCTTGTTTGAGGTCTCGGCCTGCCCCTTGGTTTGAGGGTGGTATGGAGTAGCGATATTATGCCTTGATCCAAGTTCTCTTAGGAAGCTTCGGAAGGTCTTATCAATGAAGTGAGACCCTCAGTCGCTTATCACTAGCTTCGGTGTTCCAAACCTTGGGAAGATAATTTCGTGGAACATCCGGCGAGCATGCTTGGCATTTGCGGCCACTGCAAGGCATTGCTTCCACCCACTTAGACACGTAGTCTACCGCCACCAAGATGTATTCGCAGTCATGTGACTTGGTGAACGGTCCCATGAAGTCAATGCCCCATACGTCGAAGAGCTCGACTTGTAAATTGTAGTTGAGGGCATTGCATCTCTTGCCGTGATGCCTCCAACTTTTTGACATTACGGGCATCGCTCGACAAATTCCTTTGTGTCTTCGTACATGGCTGGCCAAAAGAAGCCACTTTGCCATATCTTGGCACTGTGTACGAAACACGCCGTAGTGTCCCCGTATGGCGATGCATGGCACTTCTCAATGATTCGTGTGCTCTCGGGTATGGGCACACATCGCCTTAGCAATCCATCGGCGCGAGACACGGTAAAGGAAGGGCTCTTCCCATAAGTGACGGCGACTCTCATAGATGAGTCGTTTCTTGCTCTTTCCGGGTGGTACGTACCCCGTTGCCATGAAGTTCACAATGTCGGCGTACCATGGATGTGAGTCCCTCACTAGGAGCAGCATGTCATCGCGTAGGAAATCATTGATGGGTAATTCCTGCAGGTTAGTGAATTGTATACGCGACAAATGATGCGCCACGGAATTTTCTACTCCTTTCTTATCACGGATTTCTACATCAAACTCTTGGAGTAGAAGAACCCATCGTATCAAACGAGGTTTAGCATCCTTCTTATTGAGCAAAAACTTTAAAGCAGCATGATCGGTGTAAACAATGACTTTTGCTCCGGTCAAGTAGGATCTAAACTTATCAAAAGCAAAAACAACGAGCAAGGAGCTCTTTTTCGGTGGTAGTGTAATTTAGCCGAGCTCCGAGTCAAGGTTTTGCTTGCATAGGAGATTGCATGATGCTTTTTATCTCTAGTTTGGCCAAGAACAGCCCCCACAGCAAAATCACTAGCATCACACATTATCTCAAAAGGCGGCGTCCAATCGGGGGTTGGATAATTGGCGCTGAGATGAGTGCATTCTTAAGGGTAGTGAAAGCAGTCATGCATTCATCGAGTAAACTCAAAGGGTGCATCCTTCGCAAGCAGATTTGTAAGGGGTCTAGCAATTTGAGAGAAATCTTTGATAAACCGACGATAGAACCCCGCATGTCCCGAGAAAGCTGCGAATGCCCCTAACATTCACGAGGAGGTGGAAGCTTTTCTATAACTTCTAATTTAGCTTTGTCCACCTCTATCCCCCTTTCAGAAATCAAATGCCCCAGAACTATGCCTTCTCTAACCACGAAATGGCATTTCTCCCAATTGAGCACTAAATCATTTCCTTGACAACGTTGCAAGACTTTGTCTAAATTTTCTAAACAATGATCGAAGGTTTTTCCATAAACGAGAGAAATCATCCATGAATACTTCCATAATCTCTTCGATCATGTCGAGAAAGATAGACATCATGCAACGTTGAAAAGAAGCAGGTGCATTGCAAAGCCCAAAAGACATTCGTCGATAGGCGTAAGTTCCATAGGGGCATGTGAAAGTGGTTTTACTTTGATCGTCGGGATGGATGGGGATTTGATGATATCCTGAATACCCATCAAGGAAACAAAAGAAAGAATTATTTGCCGGCCGTTCCAACATCTCATCGATGAAGGGCAGCGGAAAATGATCCTTCTTTGTAGCCTTGTTAAGTTTTCGGTAATCTATGCACATCCTCCATCCCGTGACGGTGCGTTGAGGGATCAACTCATTTTTGTCATTATGGACGACCGTCATTCCTCCTTTCTTGGGTACGACCTGCACTTGGACTCACCCACTCGCTGTGTGGAACAGGATAGATAATGCCGGCATGTAAAAGTTTTAAGACCTCCTTTTTAACGACCTCCCGCATCGCATTGTTCAACCTCCTTTGAGGTTCCCTAGATGGTGTACTATCGGGGTCTATGGGAATGCGATGGGTGCAAAGAGCGGGGCTGATTCCCTTGAGGTCTCCAAGCGAGTACCCAAAAACGGAGTGATGTTTTTCTAACACGGCTAAGAGTTTTGCGGTTTCCTCCTCCGAAAGCTTGTCACTTATGATGACGGGGGTTTCGGGATTTCCGTGAAGAAAAACGTAGCGCAAGCCTGGTGGAAGAGTTTTGAGCTCTACGGGAGGTGGCGTAGGTGTAAAAGTTTCGGGCAGCTCAAAAGTTTCCGCCGAATCATCCTCTTCTAAAATGAAATCAAGAGCATCTTCATCCAAGGATGATTCGGGGTTTTCATGAGGAAAAATTGCCATAACCTCCTCCATGCATTCTTCTTCCACAAGCGGCTCCTCGGCAAAAGAGTTTTGTGCATGAATGATAGGAAGAGAAAAAGTTTTCTTGCCGAGGGTGAAGTCTAAGGTTCCTAAAGGTGATATCCCTAAGAAAAGCTTTTCTATGGGATGACCAGACCAAAACATCGAAATCCGGGATTCGAAAACGTGAAAGTCCAAGGAAACCTACTGCTTCATTACGCTTAATGCAAACATCTCTAATGATCCCCAAACTCTCAAAAAATTGCCCCGGTGGGGCTTTAAGGAGTTTGTCGGAAGGTGCCCATGTCTCGTTTCCAAATAAAGTTGAAGCAAAAGATTCGGACATGATGTTGGCACCTACTAGAGGATTATAGAGAACATCTACCATTACTCCCCGAATTGAGCCACGAATGGTTGATCTAGGATGATCAAGTCGAAGAACTTCCGAAGAAAGTTCGTTTTCCATCAACCATTCATCGCTCATAATTGCTGTCAACTTCCGAACAGTTTTTAAGAGAAGAGATTTTTCAATAGGTTCGGGGTTGGTGCGAGGAGTGCTTGGTTTCTTTTGATAGGAGTAGTTCAAGGTGTTTCCAAAATCTTCAAAAATTTCTTCCTTGAACTCAAATGGGAAATCAAGAGGTTCATCTTCCTCTATCATTGTTCTTGTGTTAGATGAGGACTCGAGTGCTAGGTGCTCCATCATGGGCACCAAGTGTTGTGTCTCTTGCACAACGAGTTCCTCATCTTCGACTCCGGCTCTACGAGTAAGTTAGCGGAAAAAGGTGTGTTTTCCACAATTCGATCCAAAAGTTCGTGTGCTTCCGCTATGGTCTTATGAGAAAAAGATCCACCCGCGGCCGTGTCAAGATAAAGTGCGGTATCGTTGCTCAATCCCGAATAAAAGTGTTGTAATAAAACGGGTTCGGGGAGCAATAATTCTGGTCCGGAGTACGTTAGAGAACAGAACCGAATCCATGACGCACTTAAGGTTTCCTTTTCTTCTTGTCGAAAGCCTATTATTTCCGCTCGTAGAGAAGTGATACGAGATACGGGGAAGAATGCTAGACAAAATTTGTCTCGCAATTCTTTCCAATCACCGTTCACTCTCTTAGCGGTGTAAGTGTACCATTGCTTCGCCTTCTCATTGAGAGAGAAGGGAAACAACTTCCACTTCAATGTTTCTTGTGTCATGCCATGGATCAATCGGCATGAACACAAATGTTCAAACTCTCGCAAGTGTTCATAAGGATTTTCATGTTTAAAACCCGAAAAGGATAAACCTCTAATCATCGAAATGTAATCGGGGAGAACTCATAGCCAGGTGAAGAAATAGGTTGTGATGATGATGGTGGCTCTAAGAGTTCACCCCGTGGAGTGGAGAAAGATTGGATGGTTGGGTGTGACTCCATGATATGTTTTTGTGAAATTTTGAATGTAAGGAAAAAAATAAAAACAGAACGGTAAGTAAGATAGATTACGAGGGCAAACCTGATTCGTTACAAAGATAACAACCGTTCCCAGGCAACGGCGCCGGAAATGCTTGTTGGTATTTCTTACGTCACGAATAAATCCGCAAGCGCACGGAATACCGTTGTAGCACTTCACCGGGAGTATTCCAAGGTATCGTATTTATATCCGCGAGGAACGGAGTATTTCTGCAACAAGGTTAGTTTACCCAAGGACAACCAAGACAACGTAGCAAAATAGGGTCGAGAGGGTGACTCTTATCTATTTATCCTTTAAAGGTAGACGAATGCAAGCTAGACTTGTTTACTTCGGGCACCGTCTTAGGCTTGGTGCTGCCAAGCCACTCCGGTCTACGATAGCTCTACTATGTACCCGAACGTGGAGGGTTCCTTTGGATGACGAGGCTGTCACTTCCTGCCACCTACCTCTACAAACCGTGGGGCACACAGCAAACAAAGGCGATCTCCGGCCCTAGACACCACGTCTATGCTATTGACCACTACTCTAGCCTCGGCCTAGAGCGAGTTCGAAAGCTAGAGCACTTCTTGCGAGCGATGATCCCGTAAACAAGTATAACAAGAATTACGTCTAACACAAAGATATGTCACGATAGATAAGTAGATCACCACGTATAAATCACCAAAAAGAGTGTTTACACGCCAAGGTAAAAGAAAAGGAAATACTACTCCACTTTACAAAAGGGAGGAACACTCCTTCCTCTTCCTTGGCCTCTCTCCTATTCTACTAAGATACAAGAGGCCCTTGGCCTAAGGATGAGAGTTTTGTCTTGTATCTTGATGTTGGTGGTGTGTTGAGAGAGGGGGTGTAGCCCTTTATTTATAGCCTTGGAAGGTCGGCAACTTGGAGGCGGTTCCGGACGTCGGTGGCATTAATTGCAGGTGGAACCGACCTCCGGACGTCGGTGACAAACCGCCGAGAGAAAGATGGGCCGGGGGGCCCACTGTCGGTTCGGCCGAACCCACTAGGGTGGTTCGGCCGAGCGGCTCGGACTCCCCGGGCTTGATTCTTCTCCGGTGCCTTTCCCTGGCTGTGTCTTGGCCCAATCCACTTGCTTGGTTTGATGTTGAGGCTCTGTTTTGTGGTTTTGGGCTTTTGGACTATATTCTTTAGTCCAGGGAAAATCCGTCGATTGCAAAGTCCATGTTTCGTGCATGTTTTCCCCTGTTTTCATATAAATTGCACCTGCATTCATAATTTCACCAAGACTAGTGGAATTTGTTAGAAATAATCCCTATGTCTATTCTTGGTGATGGTGTTTGATTCAAAAAGATGCAACATGTTGACGGTAAAATTGGACCATAAGGACCGTCAACGATCGACGGCCTCGGCGCGGGACGTGAAGGTCTTGGATGGCGAGATAAGGCGCGGGCCAGCATGGAGTCGAGTTTGGCCATGACCGACGGGTCATCTTCGATGGGGCCGACATCGGCATGCGCCGCGGCAACCATCTTATCGGCCGCTTGGATTGCCTCGTCCGTCGTCTTTTGTTGGGCCGCCACATCAACCGCCAACCGTGCAATGATGGCTTCTAAAGCCGCCGCATCCTTCTCCTTGGGAGCCAACGCTGCTCTCAAATCGGCAATCTCCCGATTGATTGCTTGCAGTTCGCCCTGTCGATTTGAGAGTTGCTCTTGCATCTCCGAGGTCTTGCGGGCCTCCTCCTCGGAACGCTTGATGGAGTTCTCGGCGAGTAGTGCAGCTTCGCTGTTGCTCCGCGTGGCGAGCTAGACGCTGCTGGGCACGGATGAAATCCATTTGCCGAGTACTCCATGTATGCTACGCGGTGTAGAGCATCGTGCACATCATCCGGGAGCTCAGCCCGGATTTCCAAGTACCGCTCCCGGATAGAGTGGGCGTCGGCCACCAAGCCTTCAACCGATGACACTTCAAGCCGGCGCGCGATTTCGGTCATGGTGATAAGACCAGCGGAAGATACCGAAATCGGCGCGGGACGAGGGAAGCTGAGCGCCTGAAATACCAAGAAGAGTAAGATAAAACTAATGATCAGCGGCGAATCAAGGAGGAAATAGTAAAAACAGACACTGCGAAGCGTCGACGCGAGCGGCCGGACGTCCATCGGCCGTGCCATTGAACCCACGGGTTCGTGTGTTCCAAGCAGCTCTCGGCCGGCCGATCCACCTTCACCGGCGACATCCTCGGAGGCGGCATCGGGCGACGCTCTGCCGGCCGGCTCATCGGCAGCATTACCTTCGGGAGAAGCCGCGGGCGGCTCTCGGCCGGCCGATTCTTCGTCGGCAGCGGTGCCTTTGGGAGGAGCCGTGGGCGACACATGGCCGGCTTGTTCGGCTTCGGTGGCGGCCTCGGGAGACGCAGGGCCGATCCGAGTGAGTTGGGCTCTCCGTAGGATTTGGATCGGCCCGGCTTGAGTACGACTGCAGGCTCCGGAGCTGTTTGAGTCGGCCTTTCGGGCGTCGGCGTCTTGGCCCGTGGAGGAGTCGGCGGGCGGATCGGCCTATCGGGCGTTGGCGTCCGAGCCCGAGGAGAAGGGACCGCCGATTCCTGCTAAAAACTCATAATTAGATGGCATGTTAAGTGAAAAGGAATCGGCGATCATGCAATAACAACCTGACGCGAGCGGAGACGGTTCGCTATAGTAATCCGGGTCGGACGAGCGCACGAGTCGCTTTAGCGGCGCGCGGTATCGCTCGGGGCTCGAGTCGACCCTGCAGCTGGCACATTAGCCTTCCTCTTTTGGGGGCGGCCGTTTTGGTTTTGGCCTTGCGGACAGCTGGCGCCCTCGACTCATCGCCGCAAATGCTTGAGCGGGAGTGCGGTCGGTGAAGCCGATATTTGGAACGATTGGGCTCGGTAATAAATATGCAATCGGCCGGCCAGCGATGCTTTGGGTCGGCGGCTCCTCCGAGTCCGACTGAAAGAGAAGATACAAGGATGAGCATTTGGAGTGGCCGATTTCATTTACAAAATCGGCCTTACAAAAATAAATCAGCTACACGTACCTCGGCGAAAGGTTCTTCCGGGACTAGGCCGGAGAAGAAGGAAGCGGTGTTCGGCTGCGAAGGTGCCGGTTCCACTCACCCCACCAACGGTCAAAAGGCGGGTACTCCGGGCGCCGGGAAAATCCGGCCAAGTCACCGGTGACGATATCGGCGGTACGGCCGATGAGCCGGTTCCACCGAATGGCATTGTCGACGGCAGCCCGCGCCTTTATCCGCCCCACATAGAAGAGGCTGGGGGCAAGCGGCGAAGCCGAGTTGACGGGCCGATATCGACGGGTGGTAGAACTCATAGGAGCAGAAGGCCTTGCTCCCGGCGATGAGTCCCGTCGGCGGCAGACGAGGGCGGAGGCAAGTGGTGAAGATTTTGATTGCTTCCCCGTCGGCCGTCGGGAAAGTTGGGTCGATCAAAAGGGGGTGTCGTACTCCCTCTCGAAGAAATCAATGTACGGGTACCGGTCCGTACTTTCATCGTTGAGGCCCTTGTAGAAGGCGGCGAACCAATACGCCGAGGTTCTTGTCGACATGGCCGCCCCTGGTGCCATGGATAACGCCTCCCCGAAAGAGATGCACCGACTGAATCTGGGCACGGCCGATTCGGCGTAGTCGCCGAGGAAGCGGAGCACGCCGAGATCCAGATTGATGGCCTTGGTGGTATGGAGGGTCAACCACATTTGAATAAACCACCAAGGGCCACCTAGGTTTTTGATCGATCGGCGGCGCGCAGCTCCACTGAAACCTGGTGAAGAAGGAGGTACGCCGACCCCGGAAGATACTTGCCCATGGGAAGGGCATGGCTGTCGGCCGATACATCGGCCATCGGCGAGAAAATTGTTTGTGGGGCTCACGCTGACCCCACAAAAGAAGAAATGGTCAAGCCACATGTTGAGGAAGGCGACATGTTCGCGGCGATCGACCGTGCCGTGCCCCTTGTTGTAAGTCCGAATATAGCCCTTCCAGCCCCTGGTGTCTTTAGGGTTGATCCGGTGGGAGGACTTAATGCGGACAGCGTACGGAGTGGCCTCCGCCGTGATGTTCGAGATCGGCCAACATGATCGTATCCAATAAGGTCATGGTAGCCGGGCCGTGGCCGAACATGAAGCGATTCGGGCGTCGACCGGAAGTAGCAAGCGATCGCCGACAACGGTTCATTCTTCCGGTGATCGGCCGGAGACAGCTTGATGGCATGGGCGATGCCGATGTTGGCCCAACCTTGCAAATAGACGGCCGACACCCGTTTATACCAATCACGCCATCCTGCGACGGGGGTCGGCCATGACCGGAAGCTGTTGGCCCACTCGGCCGATAGCGGGGATCGTTGCCGAAACGGAACCCGGTCCGTTTCGGCACGGATGAGATCCGTGGGGTCGGGATCGCCCATAGGACCCAAGAAGAAATGAGTCGGGATGTTGGACGGAATAACGACTTGGTTCCGGATCTCCTAAAAACAAGAAATAGGGCTAAAATGAGAAGCGGAACGGGAAGAAGATAAATTGTGAAAATGAACAAGAACAAGAACGCGAAAAAAAAATTGCAAAGGTAGAAAAGAGGGATGCCCGAATGTACATTACCTCCGGAACGGCGTTGGTGGTGGCGACAACGCGGCCGGCGGCGGCGGCCGCAGCAGCAGCAACAACGGGGTTCATGGTCGCCGGAGAAGAAAGACGGCGACGGCGCGATGAGAAGTTGAAAAGGCTCGAGGAGGAAAAGGTCGCCGGAAACGAGAAGAAGATGAAGGCCAAGGAGAGGAAGCGGATGAGAAATGACCGGGGGTGGCCCGGGTTTTATGGAGGAGCGACGGACGATAAAACCGGCGCGATAAAAGAGAACGGATCGGTCCGACGCATGCGTTGCATACCCCGGACTGGGGGACATGTGTTGACGCCGGTTTTTGACCAAGGGACCCATTGTCGGCGACTATAGGTCAAAAGAGGGCCGGTGGGCCGAAGGCCGACGGCCGCATGGACGAGTAAGAGGCGCGTCCCTCCCGGGAATCGTGCGCGGATGCCAACAGAAGAGCATATGTTGACGCCGGTTTTTGACCAAGGGACCCATTGTCGGCGACTATAGGTCAAAAGAGGGCCGGTGGGCCGAAGGCCGACGGCCGCATGGACGAGTAAGAGGCGCGTCCCTCCCGGGAATCGTGCGCGGATGCCAACAGAAGAGCATAATATTGATGGGCCCGGCCCACATTGTAAAATTAGAAATAATAGTTTAATTTTGGAAAAAGATCCTAGTCGGTTAGGAAATCGGCCCGAAGAGGGTCCGAGTAGGATTCTTTGTGCCGGGTATAAATATGTACTCAGGTGTAACATGTAAACTCGATTCACATCCAATACAACTTTCGGCGCATCGCCAAACCCTAATTTTCCGTCAAGTATGTACTATTTTCACGCGGGGATCCTCGGGGCTCCGGTCGACGATACGTTGGCTTGATAAGGTAATTATGTTGTCTAGTTCTCGGCGCATTGTTCGTAATTAGATGGCTTAATTACTAGTTATCCGGCGACCGGATCTGTTCTTGATCGTCGTAGTGAGTATCGGCCGGGATGAGTCAAGTCGACCTGGTCCGGGCTCGTGGTGGAGGTAGTTTGACTTGTCCCGCCTCCCCGTCCCTGCCTTTGCTCGCAACGCCGATTGGCTCGGATCTCGGTCGTCCGAGTCACGATAGCCGCTATGAGAATTCTTTTACATCTTGGCCGATTCGATCGTGCAGACTCGGTTGACGTGTCCCGTGTTTGCCTTTGCGATAGTTGACTTGTCCTAGGCGCATGCAGCCGATTGGCTAGGGTGTAAATCTACTTTCATAGCTAAGGCGTTTATGATTGTGCTTGTCCTGAATCGGCCGGCCGTGCGCGGTCGTTAGATCTGGTCCAGATCGCGTACCATCGCTTGACTTGTCCTGTTGGAGCGACCGGTCGATTCGGGATCTGCGTGGTTGTATTTGTCTTATCTGTTCTTTCGGAGTGTTTAGCCGATTGTTTATCACGTTCATTAGCCGGTTTTTTATGTGCAATTAGTACCGAATCTGTTAAAACTGCCTTTGAACCTGAGTTATTAGTATGATTTCGTTGATCATCATTATACATCTAGATAGATCTAATAACTCACCGTTATAATCGATGGCAGAATCGGCCGGATGCCCGATCGGCCGATTTATTACTCCGATTTGACGATTAAACCATCTTTTTGCTATCAAATTAATTACATCCCATTAATAATTACCTTGTTTATACTTTATTCGATAATGCATCCCTGCAAAGTCTTAATGATTTGATTGTTCACCGACAAAATCGGCTGCTAGCCACCGATCGCATGTTATAGCGTCGGCCGATTTCGTATCATTTGTATCACAGTTCGCTTGCCTGGCATTTAATACATAAATGGATGGGCCGTGCTGTTCTCCGTCGATGGCCGATTTTGTCTATCTTACGCTAGAATCGGCCACGGCTGCACATCGGTCTATCTAGGCCGATGACCCGGAATTTTACACTTTTTATTGTCTTTGTTGGTTTGCAGGAAAACCATCCGGCACGCACCAGCACGACACGAGAATCGGCGAGCCGAGCCGGTCCGTTGGGAGCACAGGGCCCCGCTTCAGCCGGGGTTTCGGTGGACTCTCCGGACAACGGTGTATTGGCGACTTTTGACGTCAACACACTTTTTGGCACGCCCAGTGGGACCGAAGCAACCAAGATCAAGATGTCGTACATGCAGAGCTGTCGGGGAGGACGGAACACCAATGGTTGATGCTGAAAATCGGCCGATTTTTGTTCCAGTTCCTCTCGGGACGGATGGCAAAGGGCATGGAGAAGTTTCTGATGACAACGAGGTTTCGGCCTGGGGAAAGATGACGACAGAACAAAAGCTGCAGTACCAGGAATACCTGGCCGAAGCTAATGAAAAAGTACTTTCAAGTCCTGAAAGTGACACGTGGTAGAGTGGCCACAAAAGGAGACATCCCTCGGATTCTCGCATCCGGAAGAACTAGACCAAATCAAAGCCAAGAGACTGCCGGATGCCAACCAACTCAGTTGATATGGTCAACTCGTCCGTTCATCAGGCCCTAATCAATCAATCAGGCGTGTTGACCAACACCATCGGGAATTTGATCAAGGACACGGTTGATGGCAGATCGTTCACTCGAAGGATATTCTGGACCTGCATACACTCAGCCTTTTGGCGCTCTCGTACGGCCGATTCAGGGAATCGGCCTCCGTAATACCACACTCGCCAGCAGGGTTTCAGTCCCTATACGGCATGCCACCTCACCTATGGCCTGGCAAGGACGATGCAAACGCAAGTACCAAGTACAACCCAGCCAGGCAAAGAGGATGACAGTGACCCCAAGAAGTCGGTGACGGGAAAGGGCGATAAACAAGATGTACAACCGCCGACTTCTGAGTCGTGGGCAACAACCAATGTGGCAGCGGCCCCGCAGATGGCACAAGCAGCCCAATTTCTTCTACGTACCAAATACCGGCCCGAGTAGAATTGAGAACTCACCCACTATAGTACGGCTGATATCTCGGTATTCCGCAGCCGATCGCATCGGCTGGGGGACAAGGATTCATGATCGGACGGCCGATCCAATCGGCCATGAATTATGGAATCGCTCTGCAGTACATCGTTCCCGACCGCCGGCACCGGGATTTCGGAAACGGCCGGCCGGTACACCCGACTCGGGGGCAGCCCAACACAGCTTATATGACGGGAACCGGATCGAGCAATCGCTGAACCCAATGATATGAGTGGCCTCATGGCTAAGATCGCTGATATGATGAAAGATCAGTTCGATTTGAAGCCTAAGGAGAAAAGTGCACTCGTATCGGCGACCTTACCCCGATCGGATGGATTCCGTGGCTTTACCCAATAAGTATAAAATTCCTGGGTTCTCCAAGTTTTCTGGGCAAGATAATACATCAACTATGGAGCACATCAGCCGATATGACGCACAGCTTGGTGAGGCGTCTACTCAAGAGGCTTTGCGGGTTAGACTATTCCCACCGTCATTGTCCTGGATCGGCCTTTTCATGGTTTGCTGCGCTATCACCTGGTTCTATTCGGAGTTGGGCCGATCCGGAGAAAAGGTTTCATTCGTACTTCTTCACGGGCATTACCGAGCTTAGTTTGTCCGATTTAATGGCGGTGAAACAGAAAACTGGGGAATCGGTGGCCGATTATATACGGAGGTTCAGGACTCCGAGGGGACGATGCTACAATCTGAACCTGACAGAGCAGCAGCTGGCCGAAATCGCTTATGCGGGGCTGTTCTCTAACATTAAAGAAAAGTTTACCCCACATGAGTTTGATGGGTTGGCACAACTGACCCGTAGGGCGCTCGGCCAGGAAGAGAATCTCCAGCTCACCAGGAATCGGCGGTATCGGACAGCTTATGCCGATTTCGACAATGAGGATGATGAAGAGGAAATTAATGCAGTTGAGTGGACTAATAACAAACGGCCGATATTTTCTCCGCATGTCAAACCTAAGGAGAAAAAATATGATTTTGATTTATCTAAGGCCGACGAGATATTTGATCAGCTGCTGCGGGAAAAGAAGATCCAGCTTTCCCCTCATCACAAAATTCCTACGCCGGAAGAATTGAAGAAAATGGCTAAATGGTGCAAGTGGCATGGAAATTCGCATCATAACACCGTTGATTGTTATGCCATGAGAGATGAAATCCAGAGGGCGAGTTGACGATGGGGTATTGCGAGCGGTCGATGTAAAGAAGAAAATGAAAGTTGATGGGCACCCTTTCCCGGCTAATACGATGTACATCAACACCATCGGCGGTGGATCGGCTGGTTTCATACGCCGATATGAGAAGAAGAGAGAGAGGAAGAAAGAGCTCAGGTGGCACGAGAACAGGAATCTATCAGCCAAAGTCAGCGAGTACGGACAAGACGTGATCGGCCGAGAAGATTTTGACCCACACCGGGCTTGTCCTTTCTTTCAGCATCTGCTGGGACCAAAACATGAAGCTTCCATCTATCGAGAACTGCCCAGAGTGCATTGGCCGTAAAGAGTATCGTGATGGCGGGTCATCAAGTTCCCGGGGACGGCCGATTAGTCGCAACTACGAATCACGACAATCGGCCCCCGGAAGAGCGATCGGCCATGATCACAGCTATGATGAACGGAGATATGCAGTGCCAAAGAGAACCTCCGTTCACGATCGGTTGGGGCCAATCAACGATGAAGAAGAGTTTGATCGGCAATACCATGAAGATTCGAAAGGCGATCAAACCAAGAACGAAGAACAGTGGTGCCCCAGTGGTTTGCTCAACAAAACCCGGAAGAGGAGGCTCCAAAGAATGCGCTGTCGAGAAATTAAGGGTGGACAGTATTACAGAGATGACCAAGATGATGAGTCCAAGCCCAAAAGGGAGTGGAGGCCCAAAGTGCGATCTCGAGTGGTCCGGGCTGAAGCCGCAGTAAATATGATATCCCCGATGCCCAGGATTGTCGGATCGGCCGTAGAGGACGAATCGGCTGATGAAAATTCGGCCGAGGAAGAACCGGTTGGGGAAACTTCGAGAGATTCTCGTGGACGCCGGAATCGGCAGTATTTGATAAGCCGATCAACTCCGATCATTTGCATCTCAAGGCATTGTACATTAGCGGCTACATCAATGGGTCGCCGATGAGGAAAATGTTGGTCGACGGAGGAGCAGCGGTCAATATCATGCCGATTACTACATACCGCAAGCTCGGGAAGACGCCGGAAGAAATGATGAGGGCTAATCCGACGCTCAAGGATTATAGCGGGAGAAGCCAAGATGTGCGTGGGGCCGCAATAATGGAGATCACCGTGGGCAGCAAAACCATACCCGCCACATTTTTCATCATCGACGGGAAAGGTGCATACACAACTTTGTTGGGGAGAGATTGGATTCATGCCAACTGTTGCATCCCATCAACCATGCACCAGTGCTTGATTCAATGGGTTGGCAACAAGGTCGAAATCGTGCGGGCCGATAAGTTCAGTAACCATCGCGACCGCCGATTTCGAGTTTGCCGGTCTGGAGAGCCTGCCTTGTTTCTCGGGCACATATTGGGATGCGGAAGCCGTAAACATCACCGACGACGGAGTTATTGTGACCGGGGGTCGGGTACTCCCGGCTGCTCCGATGGGCCCCACAGGAGAATTGACGGACAATCGGCCGATCGACACGCGCACCGGGGATATGATGAATCGGCCGATTAACGAACCAGAAGACGGGAAATTAGGCCACGGTTTTGTGTCGGCCGACGAGTTAGAAGAAGTAGATATAGGGGATGGAGACAAGCCTCGGCCGACATATATTAGCAAGAAATTGTGTAAAGAAGTAAGAGATGAATTAGTGGCCTTATTGAAAGAATATAAAGATTGTTTTGCTTGGGATTATAGCGAGATGCCTGGACTCAGCCGATCGATCGTTGAACATCGGCTGCCCACCAAACCCGGATATCGGCCGTATAAGCGGGGGCTCGGAAAATTGACCCTAGGTATTATGAAGCCGTCAAAGAAGAGATTATCAGATTATATGAAGCCGGCTTTATTAGGCCATGCCGATATGCTTGAGTGGGTTTCCGAGTATTGTGCCGGTGGAAAAGAAAATGGAAAGATGCGGGTCTGCATTGACTTCAGGAATTTGAATAAAGCGACTCCGAAAGATGAGTACCCAATGCCAAACGCCGATTTGTTAGTTGATGCAGCTGCCGGCAACAAAATTTTGAGCTTTATGGATGGAAATGCTGGGTACAATCAGATTTTTATGGCCGAAGAAGATATATCGAAGACAGCGTTCAGATGCTCCGGAGCGTTGGGACTATATGAGTGGGTTGTCATGACCTTCGGCCTAAAAATGCTGGTGCCACATATCGAGAGCCATGAATTTTATATATCACGATTTGATCGGCCGATTGGTGGAAATTTATATTGATGATGTAATGGTGAAATCAAAATCGGCCGAAAGTCATGCGGCTGATCTCGGAGAAGTGTTGAAGAGGACAAGACAATACGGCTCGAAGATGAACCCGCTCAAGTGTGCTTTTGGTGTCTCAGCTGGACAATTTCTGGGGTTTATTGTGCATGAAAAGGGAATTGAAATCGGCCCCAAGAGTATTGATTCTATCGAGAAAGCTGGAACCGCCGACGAACAAGACAAAGCTCCGATCCCTAATCGGCAAGATTAATTTTATCGGACGATTTATCTCAAATTTGTACTGGTCGGCTTGACGTATTTACGCCATTATTAAAACTCAAGGCCGATCAAGAATTTCGGTGGGAGCCGATCCATCGAAGGGCTTTAGAAGATATCAAGAAATATTTGGTGTCCCCACCGGTGATGGTTCCGCCAAAGTCGGGCACACCCTTTAAGTTATATTTATCGGCCGATGATAGGTGCATCGGCTCGCATTGACTCAAGAACGAGGAGGGAAAAGAGCGGGTCATATTTTATCTCAGCCGCAAATTAATTGATGCAGAAACACGGTATCCGAGAGGTGGAAAGGTTATGTCTCTGTTTGTATTTTTCATGCACAAAACTAAGGCATTATCTCGTTAGCCGAGGAGTGTACTCGTGGTTTGCCAGGCCGATGTTGTGAAATATATGCTATCGGCCCCGGTCCCCAAAGGCCGGTTGGGTAAATGGATGTTGGCAATTGCGGAGTTTGATCTAGGCTATGAATCGGCCAAAGCAGTGAAGGCACAAGTATTGGCCGATTTAATAGTGCAACACGGTGAACACTCGGCCAAATACGTTGAACCGGTGTCATGGACGGTGTTCTTCGATGGGTCAATTTGCAAGCAAGGAAGTGGAATCGGCTTGGTTGTTGTGTCGCCTCGGGGGCAATACGTGGATATTCTATTACAGTAGAGGCGCACACCAACAACCAAGTCGAATATGAGGCAAGTATTAAAAGGACTGGAACTACTCATCGATGCCGGGGCTGATTTTGTGGAAATTTTCGGCGATTCCTTGTTGGTCGGGAGTCAGCTGGCCGATGAGTATGAGTGTAAAGATGAAATATTGTTGCAATATCATAGAAAGTGCCGAAGTTAATGAAAAGATTCAAGTGTGTTAAGATCGGTCATATACCAAGAGAGCAGAACTTCGAAGCAAATAACTTGGCTCAACTAGCATCCGGATATCGGTTCGCCGAAAACAGCTTGGAAATAGCCGATATTGAAGAGGCCGATTGGCGCACGGAAATTCGAAATTTTTTAAGCAATCCATCCCAACCTACGGATAAGAAGATAAGATATAAAGCCTTGAAATATGTTCTGTTGGATGATCAATTATTTTTCAAGACCATTGATGGGGTGCTTCTCAAATGTATTAATGACACCGAAGCCAAAGTGGTAATGAGCGAAGTACATGATGGGATTTGCGGAACACATCAATCGGCCCATAAAATGAAATGGCTGCTAAGGCGAGCTGGTTATTACTCGGCCGACAATGTTGACCGATTGTTTCAAATATTATAAAAGTTGCCAAGATTGCCAGAAATTCGGGCCTATACAGAGGGCACTGCGTCGGCCATGAATCCAGTCATCAAACCTTGGCCATTCGGAGGTCGGGCCATGGATATGATCGGCCGGATAAATCCAGCATCAAGCAAAGGACATCGGTACATATTGGTAGTTACAGATTACTTCACAAAGTGGGTTGAAGCGGCACCTTATCGCAAAGTCTCGACGGCCGACGTGATAACGTTTGTTAAGGAGCATATCATTCATAGATTTGGGATTCCGGAGACGATCACGACAGATCGGGGATCAGTATTCACATCGGACGAATTTCAATCTTTTGCTGAAGAAATGGGGATTAAATTGATTAATTCGTCACCATATTATGCCCAAGCCAATGGTCAAGTCAAGCAGCGAATAAGAGTTTGATCAAGTTAATCAAGCGGAAAATACAAGAGCATCCTCGTAAGTGGCACATGAAATTGATGGACGCTTTGTGGGCTTATCGTATGTCACGACATGGGGCCATGCAAGTCACACCGTATCAGCTTGTGTATGGGCACGAAGCCGTATTGCCATGGGAGACAGACTATCGGCTCCGAAGGGTTGAATTGCAACAAAAGCTATCGGCCGATCAGTACCACGGGTTGATGATGGATGAATTAGAAGACGTGGTACAAAATCGGCTGGATGCATTGGAAAAGATAGAGCGAGAATAAGGCGAGGGTCGCCCGCCATTATGATAAGAAGGTTGTGCTGAAACAGTTTAAAAAGGGCGATCTGGTCCGGAAGCTTAGGATGCCGATCGGTGTGAAGGACAATCGGTTTGGTAAATAGTCGCCTAATTGGTAAGGACCTTATTTGATTAGCCGATCGGCGCCGGGTAATGCATATATTTTGAAAGAGTTAGCAGGGGAGGAATTCGGCCGAGCGCTTAATGGGAAGTATTTGAAGCAGTATTATCCTAGTATTTGGATTAATTCATAGTGTTCGGTCTAAAAGGGACTACAGCCGATGTCGATGCACATCGCCTTGAGACAGCCGATATCGAGAGTATCGCCCTTAGCCGTAAAGCATGAAAGCAAAACGCAGGAAGTAATGGACAAATGAGTTACAGCCGGTGTTTTAAGCATCGTCTTCGGATGGCCGATATTATCGTATATCGCCCTTAGTACAAAAAATATTTACAACAAAAGATTGTTTAAGTCCTATTACATCTAAGCGTAGTCGACGGCCTCGGCGCGGGACGAGAAGGTCTTGGATGGCGAGATAAGGCGCGGGCCAGCATGGAGTCGAGTTTGGCCATGACCGACGAGGTCATCTTCGATGGGGCCGACATCAGCATGCGCCGCGGCAACCATCTTATCGGCCGCTTGGATTGCCTCGTCCGTCGTCTTTTGTTGGGCCGCCACATCAACCGCCAATCGTGCAATGATGGCTTCTAAAGCCGCCGCATCCTTCTCCTTGAGAGCCGGCGCTGCTCTCAAATCGGCAATCTCCCGATTGATTGCTTGCAGTTCGCCCTGCCGATTTGAGAGTTGCTCTTGCATCTCCAGGGTCTTGCGGGCCTCCTCCTCGGAACGCTTGATGGAGTTCTCGGCGAGTAGTGCAGCTTGCTCGTTGCTCCGCGTGGCGAGCTAGACGCTCGCTGGGCACGGATGAAATCCATTTGCCAGTACTCCATGTATGCTACGCGGTGTAGAGCATCGCGCACATCATCCGGGAGCTCAGCCCGGATTTCCAAGTACCGCTCCCGGATAGAGTGGGCGTCGGCCACCAAGCCTTCAACCGATGACACTTCAAGCCGACGCGTGATTTCGGTCATGGTGATAAGACCAGCGGAAGATACCGAAATCGGCGCCGGACGAGGGAAGCCGAGCGCTCGAAATACCAAGAAGAGAAAGATAAAACTAATGATCGGCGGCGAATCAAGGAGGAAATAGTAAAACAGACACTGCGAAGCGTCGACGCGAAGCGGCCGGACGTCCATCGGCCGTGCCATTGGACCCACGAGTTCGTGTGTTCCAAGCAGCTCTCGGCCGGCCGATCCACCTTCACCGGCGACATCCTCGGAGGCGGCATCGAGCGACGCTCCGCCGGCCGGCTCATCGGCAGCATTACCTTCGGGAGAAGCCGCGGGCGGCTCCCGGCCGGCCGATTCTTCGTCGCCAGCGGTGCCTTTGGGAGGAGCCGTGGGCGACACATGGCCGGCTTGTTCGGCTTCGGTGGCGGCCTCGGGAGACGCGAGCCAATCCGAGTGAGTTGGGCTCTCCGTAGGATTTGGATCGGCTCGGCTTGGTACGACTGCGAGCTCCGGAGCTGTTTGAGTCGGCCTTTCGGGCGTCGGCGTCTTGGCCCGTGGAGGAGTCGGCAGGCGGATCGGCCTATCGGGCGTTGGCGTCCGAGCCCGAGGAGAAGGGACCGCCGATTCCTGCTAAAAACTCATAATTAGATGGCATGTTAAGTGAAAAGGAATCGGCGATCATGCAATAACAACCTCGACGCAGCGGAGACGGTTCGCTATAGTAATCCGGGTCGGACGAGCGCACAGTGCTGCTTTAGCGGCGCGCGGTATCGCTTCGGGGCTCGAGTCGACCCTGCAGCTGGCACATTAGCCTTCCTCTTTTGGGGGCGGCCGTTTTGGTTTTGGCCTTGCGGACAGCTGGCGCCCTCGACTCATCGCCGCAAATGCTTGAGCGGGAGTGCGGTCGGTGAAGCCGATATTTGGAACGATTGGACTCGGTAATAAATATGCAATCGGCCGGCCACCGATGCTTTGGGTCGGCGGCTCCTCCGAGTCCGACCGAAAGAGAAGATACAAGGATGAGCATTTGGAGTGGCCGATTTCATTTACAAAATCGGCCTTACAAAAATAAATCAGCTACACGTACCTCGGCGAAAGGTTCTTCCGGGACTAGGCCGGAGAAGAAGGAAGCGGTGTTCCGGCTGCGAAGGTGCCGGTTCCACTCACCCCACCAACGGTCAAAAAGGCGGGTACTCCGGGCGCCGGGAAAATCCGGCCAAGTCACCGGTGACGATATCGGCGGTACGGCCGATGAGCCGGTTCCACCGAATGGCATTGTCGACGGCAGCCCGCGCCTTTATCCGCCCCACATAGAAGAGGTCGGGGGCAACCGGCCGAAGCCGAGTTGACGGGCCGATATCGACGGGTGGTAGAACTCATAGGAGCGAAGGCCTTGCTCCAAGTGATGAGTCCCGTCGGCAGCAGACGGGGCGGAGGCAAGTGGTGAAGATTTTGATTGCTTCCCCGTCGGCCGTCGGGAAAGTTGGGTCGATCAAAAAGGGGGTGTCGTACTCCCTCTCGAAGAAATCAATGTACGGGTACCAGTCCGTACTTTCATCGTTGAGGCCCTTGTAGAAGGCGGCGAACCAATACGCCGAGGTTCTTGTCCGACATGGCCGCCCCCGGTGCCATGGATAACGCCTCCCCGAAAGAGATGCACCGACCGAATCGGGCACGGCCGATTCGGCGTAGTCGCCGGGAAGCGGAGCACGCCGAGATCCAGATTGATGGCCTTGGTGGTATGGAGGGTCAACCACATTTGAATAAACCACCAAGGGTCACCTAGGTTTTTGATCGATCGGCCGGCGCGCAGCTCCACTGAAACCCGGTGAAGAAGGAGGTACGCCGACCCCGGAAGATACTTGCCCATGGGAAGGGCATGGCCGTCGGCCGATACATCGGCCATCGGCAGAAAATTGTTTGTGGGGCTCACGCTGACCCCACAAAAGAAGAAATGGTCAAGCCACATGTTGAGGAAGGCGACATGTTCGCGGCGATCGACCGTGCCGTGCCCCTTGTTGTAAGTCCGAATATAGCCCTTCCAGCCCTCGGTGTCTTTAGGGTTGATCCGGTGGGAGGACTTAATACGGACAGCGTCCGGAGTGGCCTCCGCCGTGATGTTCGAGATCGGCCAACATGATCGTATCCAATAAGGTCATGGTAGCCGGGCCGTGGCCGAACATGAAGCGATTCGGGCGTCCGACCGAAGTAGCAGCGATCGCCGACAACGGTTCATTCTTCGGTGATCGGCCGGAGACAGACTTGATGGCATGGGCGATGCCGATGTTGGCCCAACCTTGCAAATAGACGGCCGACACCCGTTTATACCAATCACGCCATCCTCGCGACGGGGGTCGGCCATGACCGGAAGCTGTTGGCCCACTCGGCCGATAGCGGGATCTGTTGCCGAAACGGAACCCGGTCCGTTTCGGCACGGATGAGATCCGTGGGGTCGGGATCGCCCATAGGACCCAAGAAGAAATGAGTCGGGATGTTGGACGGAATAACGACTTGGTTCCGGATCTCCTAAAAACAAGAAATAGGGCTAAAATGAGAAGCGGAACGGGAAGAAGATAAATTGTGAAAATGAACAAGAACAAGAACGCGAAAAAAAAATTGCAAAGGTAGAAAAGAGGGATGCCCGAATGTACATTACCTCCGGAACGGCGTTGGTGGTGGCGACGACGCGGCCGGCGGCGGCGGCCGCAGCAGCAGCAACAACGGGGTTCATGGTCGCCGGAGAAGAAAGACGGCGACGGCGCGATGAGAAGTTGAAAAGGCTCGAGGAGGAAAAGGTCGCCGGAAACAGAAGAAGATGAAGGCCAAGGAGAGGAAGCGGATGAGAAATGACCGGGGGTGGCCCCGGTTTTATGGAGGAGCGACAGGCGATAAAATCGGCGCGATAAAAGAGAATCGGATCGGTCCGACGCATGCGTTGCATACCCCAGACCGGGGGACATGTGTTGACGCCGGTTTTTGACCAAGGGACCCATTGTCGGCGACTATAGGTCAAAAGAGGGCCGGTGGGCCGAAGGCCGACGGCCGCATGGACGAGTAAGAGGCGCGTCCCTCCCGGGAATCGTGCGCGGATGCCAACGAGAAGAGCATAATATTGATGGGCCTGGCCCACATTGTAAAATTAGAAATAATAGTTTAATTTTGGAAAAAGATCCTAGTCGGTTAGGAAATCGGCCCGAAGAGGGTCCGAGTAGGATTCTTTGTGCCGGGTATAAATATGTACTCGGGTGTAACATGTAAACTCGATTCACATCCAATACAACTTTCGGCGCATCGCCAAACCCTAATTTTCTGTCAAGTATCTACTGTTTTGCGCGGGGATCCTCGGGGCTCCGGTCGACGATACGTTGGCTTGATAAGGTAATTATGTTGTCTAGTTCTCGGCGCATTGTTCGTAATTAGATGGCTTAATTACTAGTTATCCGGCGACCGGATCTGTTCTTGATCGTTGTAGTGAGTATCGGCCGGGATGAGTCAAGTCGACCTGGTCCGGGCTCGTGGTGGAGGTAGTTTGACTTGTCCTGCCTCCCCGTCCCAGCCTTTGCTCGCAACGCCGATTGGCTCGGATCCGGTCGTCCGAGTCACGATAGCCGCTATGAGAATTCTTTTACATCTTGGCCGATTCGATCGTGCGGACTCGGTTGACGTGTCCTGTGTTTGCCTTTGCGATAGTTGACTTGTCCTAGGCGCATGCAGCCGATTGGCTAGGGTGTAAATCTACTTTCATAGCTAAGGCGTTTATGATTGTGCTTGTCCTGAATCGGCCGGGCGTGCGCGGCCGTTAGATCTAGTCCGATCGCGTACCATCGGTTGACTTGTCCTGTTGGAGCGACCGGTCGATTCGAGATCTGCGTGGTTGTATTTGTCTTACTTGTTCTTTCGGAGTGTTTAGCCGATTGTTTATCACGTTCATTAGCCGGTTTTTTATGTGCAATTAGTACCGAATCTGTTAAAACTGCCTTTGAACCTGAGTTATTAGTATGATTTTGTTGATCATCATTATACATCTAGATAGATCTAATAACTCACTCGTTATAATCGATAGCGAGAATCGGCCGGATGCCCGATCGGCCGATTTATTACTCCGATTTGACGATTAAACCATCTTTTTGCTATCAAATTAATTACATCCCATTAATAATTACCTTGTTTATACTTTATTCGATAATGCATCCCTGCAAAGTCTTAATGATTTGATTGTTCACCGACGAAATCGGTCGCTAGCCACCGATCGCATGTTATAGCGTCGGCCGATTTCGTATCATTTGTATCACGGTTCGCTTGTCCGGCATATAATACATAAATGGATGGGCCGTGTTGTTCCCCGTCGATGGCCGATTCTGTCTATCTTACGCTAGAATCGGCCACGGCTGCACATTGGTCTATCTAGGCCGATGACCCGGAATTTTACACTTTTTATTGTCTTTGTTGGTTTGCAGGAAAACCATCCGGCACGCACCAGCAGCACACGAGAATCGGCGAGCCGAGCCGGTCCGTTGGGAGCACGGGGCCCTGCTTCAGCGGGGTTTCGGTGGACTCTCCGGACAACGGTGTATTGGCGACTTTTGACGTCAACAAATAGGGTTGTTGCATGAAGAAACTTTAGTGAGCATGCTAACAATACAAGAGTTTGCAATACAATTTAATATCAATATAAAACAGCAAGCTATTCAATCTCTTTCCATTACTACACATTGCTGATCTGCTCGAATCAAGTGGTACTCATTAACCGAGAGGAACGGCGATAATGATCGAATCATTAATCCTGCAGGAAAGAACCCAAATGCACGACATACGCATCATTTAAGAACACGTATGGCCACCGTTCGCGAATTCATCATAAAGTAAAATACGGGGCCACCGACCCCGAATACACGTCCCCCTTGCGACCGTTCAACAACGTGCCCAAGGCTTAACCCATGTACTCTCCAACGGTCCTCAACCCGTGCAACCACCGTGCCATACACATCACCTGCGGGTCGGTGAGATATCCGGCTCACTTTACAACTTACAAGCTACATAGGTTTACCAATCCCCATAAGAAAGGTATGCTAGTGGTATACAACTCAAACTTGTTCGCGGAGCCACAATGGGGTGTTCTCAATTTTAACCAAATTCATCATGTTCACATTTAATCGTAAGCCATGAGTGAGATCCCCAATCTATCGTTGACTCCATAAACATAGCATAGCAATTCTAACGAGGATATCACACATAAGCGACATAGGACATATAGGAATTTAGGCATGTGGATTTCCAATCAACGCCTAAAAACTTAAATGCACATTCGTCATCCTTAATAGAGTGATAAAGAAAGACATTTCAAAATAATAGGAATGCACCGGGCTTGCCTTGAGAGTGATCGGAGTTAGCACTAGCCTCACAAGCGTTGAGCGTAGCAACCGTCTCTTCCGGCGGAATCAATTCGACGTCGTCACCTATAAGATGAAATGCAATGCATAAGTCACATGAATACAAGGTCGATGATGATGGTGGTGCATATGTGCTGTTTTTGTAAGGATGCATATGAATATGTTAATCAAAAGTTTTGTTTGCTCAAACCCTAGCAATCATGAGCATGCCTTTTGTTCTCTTTAAGGAAAACAATTACATGAACAAGCATAACCCTACTAATACATGAGCAAGGACTTAATTACATGGACATGAGTGTTGTGTTTCTTGTAGATTGAGAAACTAAGGATTAGCAAGTTTACATGCGACTCGCTGAAATTTAGTGTTTAAGTGCTTGTTATCACATGCGATGACGATTGCTTTTATAAAACGAGAACTCGATCCCAAAATTAACACATGTGTGAAGTATGTGAAATCTTTTTACTAATTCTGCCATGAAGTGCTAGGGAACATGGTGAATAGTGGAAATTACATAAACATGCAGAAATACAATTTTGTGGAACATTAAACCTATTAAACATGTGCTGAAATTAACCTTTTATGGAAATAGATCTAGGATTTGCAAGAATAATTAATGAACATGCTCAAAAATTAACATGGACTTTTCTACACATGCACAGTACCAGGAGGGAATTAATTACCAAGTTTCATGTAAAAATAATTTACACGGATTTAATTAAAAATTAAATACAGAGAATGCAAGAAATGCAATAACTTGACAAATATGAAATGAAATGCATATATTTCATTGCCAGAAATTCAAGTATGTTTATGTGAAGGTCTTGGCCAAGTGGCATTATTTTTGGATCTATAGTTTTAAAGTTATGCCTTGGTTAAGTTTGAAAGGGTTGACTTTTGTCATTTTTGTAAAAATATGAAAACATTCGAATCTGGCAAGCTCATGTTACTTTTATGAAAGTACAGATCTTCTAGTTTCCAAAACATTTTAGTTTGTAATTTTTGGGCATTTCAAACGCGAGATATGAATTTTTCAAACTTGAATGAAGTTCGGTCTTATTTACGAAAATGCCACCGAGCAATTTTAAAATGGGGCGGCGCGCGCGCTCCGGCGGGCGGTGGCCGGCGCCGGCGAGCTCGCCCGCGGTGGCGCTACGGGGCAGCTCATGCTCCGCGCATTGGTGGGAACGATGGGCGCGGCGCGGGAACGCGTTCGTGGGGGTGGCGAAGCTCCACGGTGGTCGGAGAGGTGGCGCGGCGAGCGGCGGAGCTCGCGGGGCTCCGGCGAGCTCGCGCGTGCGGTACAGAGGGCGAGAGCGAGCGGGGCTTGGCCGAGGAGCATCACCTGAACACGAAGGAGGGCGGCGTGGGGTCGTGCGGTGGGGAGGCCGGCGGAACCGGGGTCTCGTCGGCGGGGTGGCGCGGCCGGTGCGACGGCGGCGTGTTCTTCCCCAAATTTCCGGCGAAAACCTGCACGGTAGGGGCAGCCGCGTTAGGGAAGCTAGCAGGGGCCTCCGTGCGTCGTCTCGGCCAAGAAATGGGAGATGAGCACTCGCCTAGACCGAGCTGTTGGCGGAGGCGGCCATGGTGGTTCTTCCGGGCGGCGGCGGCTCCTTTCTCCGATTCACGCGCCGGCGAGGGAGAGGAGACGAGGCAGCGGTGCGAGGAGGTGTAGAGGGATGTGGGCGAATGATTGGAGGCACTTAGATGGGGCCTTGGCTCCCGTGCGGTATTTTCTAAGGCGGAGGGGTCGGGCGGTGCACGGCCGGCAGGGGAGGGGAGGCGCGGCCTTCAATTCCCGGCCGTTCCTGTTGGCCGGCGGGTACAGGACGGTTGGGAGGTAGCCAGGAGGGACGTGGCAATGGGACGGAGCGGAGGCACACGCGGGGCGGCCTGCGGTGGCGCCGGACCGGTGGTCCGCGGCGGCTCGTCCGGTGGGCAACAGGTGCCGGGGTCCAAATTTGAATTTCAAATCTGCGGTTTGGTAGTTCGAGTGAAATTCATACTTCTGGTGCTCCAAAATTTGAAACAAAAATAGCTAGAGCTTCAGCATGATGTGCTTGAATTTCCATCTTAAAGTTTGAAGTTCTAAACTTGCTTCCAAAAATTCATACAAAATTCACAAACAACAGTGTTTCAGATTTGAATTTGAATTTTTGGGCATTCAAAACTTGTTCAAGAATTTTGTAAAAATACTGTAAATTCCTCTTTTTACATGAGCAATGCAGTGGTGCAAAAATATGGGGGTAGTGTCTTTATAATTTTTGCATTTTGGTTAGTGCTAGGGTTTAGGGTTAGGTTTAACTAGATTTCCCCTTTTCTTTTTATTTTTCTTTTTCCTGCTTGGGTGATTAACATTAGTACTTCATTAGTGCTGTGATTAGGGTACTAATTATGTGATTAGCCTTAATCGTGACACGGGATGTCACGAGGCCATCCAGGAAATCCACTTCCCATGGCAGCTGTCATGCCGGCGCCCATGCCAGGAGCCGCAAACTCGGCCGTCGCCGGCTCGTCCCCTACGACCGTCGCCAACTCGTTCCCTGCGACCGTCGCTCCAATGCCTGCAGCGCGCGAGCCGCCGCTTGCCGCGCGCACGCTCGCGGCCAGCCCAGCCGCTACCAGCCCCGCCGTGGCTCCGGCGACTGGTTGCCAACCCGGCCGTATCTCCGGCACACGCCGCCGGCCCGTCCTCCATCGCAGGCGTCCACCGCGATCGTCGCTAGCCCGCCCGCCGAGCACGCGCCCACGCCGGTCCGTTGAGCGCCTACCGCGACCGCGCCTAGCCCGTCCGCCGTGCACGCGCCCATCGTGCCTCCGCTCGCTCGAGGGCGGCCGCCGTTTCCCCTACGCCGGCGGCGGCGTATGATATGCGAGAGGAGCCCGGCGCGTCCGAGCGAAGGAGTTGCGAGCGATTTCTTTTTTTATGGGGAGTAACGATTCGATTCGGGAGTGGGGCAACAAGGGAAAAAAAACTTTCGGTGGGCACCGTGAGCGGTGAAAAGCAGCTATTTCAAGCTTGGGCCTCCTAGTATAAAAATCAAAACAGCTTCTACCAGCTTGGACCCATAATCACTTATGAAAAACAGCTCTTTGATATAGCTTGGGGTATAATCCATAGCTAAAGTTGTCCAATAAGTTGTACCAAAGGGACCCTAAAATAACTAATGATTTATGTCGATGCACCTCACTTTTATTTGAGTATTCAATAATTATTAGACTATTTTGAGCACTAATAGTAAAACAAAAGCAATATTCTAAATACTTTTTTATTAGATGAAACATCAATTTAGATAAAATTTACATTTCTAATAAATGTACAGTGCACATTATTTACGCCATTTCATGATACCTTCTATATTTCAAAAAAAAACTCTTTTAGAGCATAAATGTTATCATTCTAGTCCATTAACCCTTCAAAATAGCAATATTTTCGTATGCATGTCGTTCTGGAAATTTATTGCAAAAGCAGGTAAGAAGGACCATATTTTGGACGTCACGTGTGGACTTGGAACATCAAAACACGAAATGTAGCAGAAAAAACTTCAGTGCCGATCGGCACTGGCCGGTGTCAATCGACACTTGAGAGAGCAAAAGGTTGGTCCACCTCTCGGTTCTTCTAGAAGAAAGAAACAACAAATATTAAAGATATTCATAAAAAAAAAAAAGGATCGCTACAACGTTGGGAGGCACGCTCTCGAATCTACATTTTTGGGTAGTGGGTCGAGGAAAAGGAATCCATCTCATTAGACTTCTTCTAGAAATATAAACATTTGTTGACTTTCTCATATTACATTTGATCACTTGTTCTATTCAAAAATTTTATATATTTATTATAATTTGTTCTATCATTAATATAATTTAAATATTAATGATTATTTTTTATATTTTTAAAAATATTTTAAATAAAACAAATGGTCAAACACTGCAGTTGAAAATCAATAAATTCTTATATTTTTGGATGGAGGGAGTATGAGCAGATCCTCAGTCGTTCATCATTTGTTGTCGGATACGGAATTTATACTGACCCCAAACCAATTTGAGTATGAGTATAAGTTGAATTCTACATATACCACTTTTACATGGATATTCTGGAACTGAAAATAACATATATGCGAACTGAGCGATAGCTCAGTGGTTGGGACCTTGGTTGGAAAGACATGAACCAGACTGCCACATAAAATAAAATCCCTGTCCTTCGGAGGATCCTTCGCGATAGAAAGCCGATTGCTTTCTTTTAGGCCCTGTTTGGAATGCCTCAGATTTTCAGAAGCTGAAAGCTAGAAGCTAGGTGGCTTTCAAACTGGTCGGATTTTGGAACAGCTTCTAGAATTTGAAGGTCCAGATTTTCAAAATCCCAAAAGCTGGAGAGGGCAAGGTTCCGGCGGCTATTGAAATATCAAATTATCATTTTGCCCTTGACATTTGATGAAAAAAAATGAACCAACAGTAGGACCCATGGGCCCATGTAGATGCTAGTAGCTTGTTTCCAAACAGGACATAGATTTTGAGCAAAATCTAGCTTTTGTGATTCATTCCAAGAATCCCGATATTCCTAATCACTTCTTGCTTCCAAACGGGACCTTAATGAACAATCCTACCGATCAGATTTTTTTCTTCTCAAAAATGACATGTATGGACATACTAGGTTCTCTAGCGTTCAACATTTGTTGTGAGACGAGGACCGGGCGCCAGCTCGGTGGTAAGAGCACGGAGTTGCTCCACACCGACGCGGGTTCGAGCGCTGGCTCGGCCCGTCGTTCCTCACAGGGGTTTGTCCCCGAATAAATTTCGTTTGGCCTCCTATTATGAGCGCGTGGTTCCACGAGAGGAGTGTGACGTCCCCGTCACCTACGGAGCTTCCGTCGATATCAAAAAGGACGCGACTCAAGCTGGGTATAGTTGTAGGACTGGTCGTGTACGTGGTGTGGGTAGGGTGTGCGTTGTGGTGTGTGTGGGGTGTGCGTGCGTACGAGAACAGATACTACAATCTGTAACCACTAGGGGAGGTGCTCAAAAAAAAAAAAACATTTGTTGTGAGACAAGGATTTTATGCTGACCTCACGCCAATTTGTTGGCTCGACTTCAATTACCATACAGAGAAAGTATGAACATGAATTGAATTCTGACATACATTACCTTTCAACGGGTACTACGGTGAAGTCGCATTTTTGAGGCGAACAGGTCGGGGACAATCGAAAGAGGAAAAGAACTAATACAGTGCTGCTCTACTCTTTGCTAGTACTAGTTTCTTTCTTCTCCTTGCCTTCCTAAACAAAAGTCCAAAATCGCCCTCAAGAAAAGAAAAATCCAAAATCCATCTCCGACTGGTCAGCCATGGCCGCGCCTGCCAAGGTCGCGCGCCTCACCACCGTCGCCCTCTTCTCGCCGACCCCAAGCCCCTCTGGGCCGAGGCCCTTCAAGCCCAAGGCAAGGGCCCCACCACGCATTACCATATCTATGGACCCCGCCCTCGTGGACCCGGCCCATCTGCAGGCTCTCATGCTCGCTTGCTCCCACTCCTGCGCCCTCCGCCTCTCGCCGGCGCCGGCGCCAGCGCCAGCTGAACCGGTCGACATCCGCAAGCTCCGCACTGCGCTTGCCCACAGCTTCGTCATGGTGTCCGTCTTCTGCAGCGCAAGGTTCCTGGACGATGCCGGGGACGGGGATGGCCAACGGTTCTTGGGTCTGGGCTTCGACCTTGGGCTCGGGCAGCGGCGGCTCATTGGCTTTGGCCGTGCCGTCTCCGACTTGGGGCTCACCGCCTCCGTCCATGACATCCTGGTAATGGTATCTCTTCTCTTCTTGTGAAATCGGAAATGCAAAACTTGGGCTAGCTTGGACCTTGGGCTCCGGCAGCGACGGCTAATTCGGTGTGTAAAACGAATCCGTATACATACTGATTCGAAGCATTTCCATTTATGTTCCTCAGACAGTCAATTTACTCCCGGTTCACTTCAACTGCGTGTTAGGTCAGTCTTAATGGTAGTGTCATGAGCATTAAATTTGCTGACATAGTAGAAGAGAGGGAGTGTCATGGGATGAGAGATGAGTGTCATCACCATGACCCTGCACTGGTATGGTTCTTAAAAATTTTGGTAACTGTGTGATGACACTCTCTACTGAGATTGTCCTTATGTTCTTCGAAGTGAGCCAGCTAGGTAGATGTTCCTTTTTATTTAAAAAAACATAATTCAGACAATGTTAGGTGGTTTTGGTTGAACTCCCTATATTGCATAGATGTGACCGGCCGGCAACCTTGTTTGAATTAATTGGAACAGAATGCCAGCCATCAAAATGTTATTTACCACACTCTCATGTTGCATGTGGTCATGTGACTATCCTCAGTAACGTACAGGTACATCCATCATTACAGAGAAGAGGTATTGGTCAAAAAATAGTTGACACAATTACAAGGTAACATAGTAATACTTTATTTTCTGAATGATAGCATAATCGTATTGTAAGTAAAAAAATCGCAAAACAAAAACATTGACCATCACACTGAAACATGAAGTACTGTGTGTGCTTTCATGAAAAGATACTACCAAATGACTATAAATGAAATAAATAAAAGTTGGCCCTTAGCTACTGAATACATTAAACTATGCAGCAGCGCACAGATAGCAAGCTCTCTTGCATTGGCTCAATTATACTGAGTGATTTATTCTCTGCAGGATACTCCATAGCCGGGGTATATATGACATCTCTGCATTGTGTACAGAAAACGAGAGGTATGCATTTTATTGTTTTAGTAAATACAAAACTGTATTGCTTGATCTATAATGATGCTCATGTAATTTATGATACCTTTTCAGGCCCTTTTTTGAAGCTTGTGGTTTCGGTGATGATATGATGGGTTCAACAACAATGTTGTATACTAAAAAACTGATCAAATAGAACTCTTGCGGAGGATCACCAATCAACCATGAGATGGTACAATGGCTGACATAATAGCCTGTCCATTGATGTCTACTGCAGATATTTTATGTACCACAGCCTGTAAAAGAAATTATGAGACGTGCTAGTGATCTCAATCTGCCCACTCATTGGAGTAACCTCAAGACGAATTTACAGAAGCCACTCATTGTAATCTTTTGTGGTTCAAGATTGGTATATATGAATTTAGCAGTCCTAGTGTTTACCCTTTGGGATATGTTTTCTTTTCACAATTGCAAAAATACTTGAACAAAGAGCGGATCACAGGAAAGGATTCTTGAGTTTTAAATACACCTGATTTGTAATGTTTTATGTCTGCGTTTTTTTACCTAACTTTGGGATCTGGTTCAAAATTGCATTTTTGTCGCGGCGATGTGGTTCAGGACATGTAAGACTACTTACTGGACTGCAGCTTCCTGAGAATCAATTATTTTATTTGCTAGTTCTAGTATTGAGTAAAATATGAGTCAACGAGTAATATATAGACGCAAGACGCAAAGATTTTTTTAATATGTACTTAAAAAATATTTTTGTAATATATATACACTAACAAAAATGGAGTTGACACAACCGTATTATTCCATCTTTTCAATGTAATACGTTCCTTTTGACCCGTGAATTTCACACAATATAAGTTGACCAATATACTTTTCTGCCTAAATGCCTATGCGTTTGCAGGTAGCCAAGTACAGATCATATGAAGTTCATACAGATGCTTGGAGCACTTGTTCCTGTGCTCCAAATACTGTCCTTAGGAATCTCTCAACAACTGACAGGAATTCTTCAGGTCTTTCCTCCTGGGGCAAGTGGCCACAACTCTTGATCAGCTCAAACTTCGCTCCAGGTATAATGCGTGCAAGACGCTCAGCATTCCAAGTGGGAACAATGCGGTCGGTGTCACCGGTCACCACTAGCACTGCAATGTTAGCACAGCTCTATTAAATTTTGTAACAGTAGAAACAGTCACAACCCCCATAACTCCAGTTCAAAATAAAATATATCAACACATATTTACTTTCCAAAAATACCATAAGTCACCAGTTAATAAGGTAATCATACTGTTACTTGACATATATTGACCAAGCCTCAAAGAATAAGCGGGATTGAACAGAACCTGGACATGATATTTCTGAAAGCCTCTTGGAGACTGGTGTTCTTGACATGGATGCAGAATCTGTGATCATGGATATTGTGTGCTCCACAAGAGCCCTCTCCCAACCCTTGTATCTCAGTGGCTAACAAGAAAGACAGATATTGCAAATATTATAAGAGGAGCAAGTATGTGATAATTGGCATGTTTTCTTGAGAGTAATAGCTGATAATTGGCATGTTTTCTTGAGAGTAATAGCGCAGAAACCTCACCTTCGTATAGCCTTGTATGACATGATCAGTTACTTTGCTTGGGTCATACCATGCATTACGGACGCCCAGTATACTAAATTTGTCCATGATCCATCTTATCTAGGTCACAAAAGTCCAATCATGAAAAGAGTATTGAATGCATAACTGCACATATCAACATAACTTCGTATTTTGTTAAACCTACCCTTAATGACTTTGATTAATATTATGGACCCTCGCAAAAAACAATAATTGTAAAGGAAAATTTAATTGAAACAAATGCATCGATCAATTATCTTGTTTGCTTATACACAACAGCAAAGTTAATCGAATGATCGCCCAAATTAAGTGTAAGACAAAGCCAATTCCTAATTTCAAAAATTGAAAAAAGTATATCTAACCAAACAAAAAAGTTGGCACCAACACCTTGTAGGAATTGGATTGAACAATTCTTCTTAATATATCTGAACAGAAGCTTACCAGCATCACCCCTAGTGATGATCGAAGAAAAGCAACAAGAGCTTTAACATACAAAGATCGAACCACATCTCCTACTGCTATTATCATCTTCGAAACAAGCCCGGCAATGTGCTTACATAGCGCGAGAAATCTTCCCCAAATTTTAGCCAACATATTCTGAGGTAAACTTTCATCTGTGGGTTCCTCCTGTGTTCTTTGTTGTTCCCCTGAACCGCCCTCTTTCACACCCTTCCTCGGTGCAAATATTGCCGGTGCAACTAGCACAAGCGCAGCCACCTGTTCTGGCGCCTCAAAGTATGCTTCTACTGCTACAAGACAACCTGCTGAGTGCCTGGACCATGATTATCACAGGCTTTCATTTCATATTTTTGTTACACAGAACAATGCACATATGGTGGACAGTGAAATGCACAAATTAGTACCCGACAAGGATGGCCTTCTCGGCTCCAATATAATCGATGAATGCCAACGTGGCCATCACTGAGAATGACATGGAGTAGGGATTAAGAGGCTTGGTGTCATCATGGGGCCAGTTAGCTCGGGAGGTGAGACCAAACGCTGGCCGATCAAATGCAACAACCTTGGAGCAGACAATGCGGGCAAGAGGCCGCATGACACTTCTCCAGGAGAACACTGACGCGCCAAAGCCGTGAAGAAGCACTATGGGAATGCCAATCTGAGGATTGGCATCTGCGTTGGTAAAATCCGAGGATTGGCCACCTGATGACCCCTCATCTTGGTGGCTGCAAACCTTGTGGTGGAGCCTCACGCCGTTTATCTCGTAGAAGCAGCTGTCCTCGTCGGCGAGGGAGTCTGGGTCGACGAGTTCGTCCTGATCGATGCCGGCTACGCTCCGGCGACGCCGCAGCATCTGTGCGCCGTCCGGAACACATCCTGCATTTGCATCTGGTATCAGTACTGTTTGTTCAGGAAAAATCCGATCTTTGCATCAACAAAAGGTGAGGCTGCATGAAGGAGGAGAAAAAGATGCGATTTTTAAACAATCTTAGCCCGAGGGCACAACATCTCGTTCCCCTGGCGCCCATCTGCCCATGGAAGCAATTTCATCCAAAGATACAATATTTGACAAGAGGAACGAAGAAAGTTACCTGGGAACTCAGCGGACGCCGAAGCGGAAGCTGCCGAAGGACTGATCAACCGGTGTGTGGGAAGCGGCGGCGTCCAGGCTGCGAACGCAGTGGCGCCGGGGCCGGCGGCGGTGGGTGGGGACCGGGGGCGAGCATCATCTGCATTGATGAACAAGGCCGCGGCGGGAAGCCGTTGTCGTAGCTGATAGTGCGGGCCCATGCTGCAGTGACCCGCCAACTGGTTATCGGCAAACTAGCGGTGCAGGTATCATCACATTATCCTCAATTGTTTTCTTGGATGGCAATGATAATCTGGTAGCTATCGTGAGATTCCAACATAGGCCCTGTTCGTTTCTTACCTCTAAAATTTAGCACTATTACATCAAAGAGAATCTTACTATTTATTAATATTTTGATTAATTTAACGATAAAATCCTTCTAACACATTGATGCTAATTTTTTAGATGAATCTAATGACCTTATTAATCTATATTTTGCTAAAGTGATGCTACAATGAACCGTCTTCTAATCACGACTTAATTAACCTCATTAGATTCATCTTGTAAATTAGTCTAGGAACCTGTAATTTATTTTTATAATTAAACTTTATTTAGTACTTCTAAATAGTAAAATTCTTTTTGATGTGACAGACTCTAAAGTTTAGACCTCGGAAACAAACACACCACTAGAAGGTGGATCTTGTTACAGATATCGGCGTATCCAAGTATGTAGATCACGACATAAAACGAAGTAATAAAAACACACGGAATAGGGGGGACTAAATTCTTTATTCCTCTATATTTTCGTATTACAATAGGGGTGTTACCTCAACTATTTATAAGGGTGGAACCCTACTGCGTGTTGGGCTCGGATTCGATAAGAAGCTCACATAGGCCAGGAGTGTCCTTCTACAAGGTGGACTCGACCCAATAAGCGTTTTACAACACTCCCCATTGAACGCTTTATCTTGATAAATATGTCTCATAAAAACTTCTTAAAAACCCAGTGGAACAAATGGAGAAAAGAGCAGATATTACCACTTCTTATATTGCACGCATTGCCTCATCAAAAATCTTAATGAGAAAACTTCATATGAAAAAGTCATAAAGGAAAAAGATTATATTGCTTTAATCTCTGTGATTAATGCTTATCGATCTGCATGACCGATATGAATTATCTTCGAGATAATCCTTTGATTCGGGAATGTGATGTACTTAAGGAAGTTGTCCCCTATTTCAAGCACTTCTCTAAGTCTGTCAATACCAAGCCAATACTTTTCAAAAGTGCAAGCTGGTAATTTCTTTGTGAACATATCTGCGAGATTGTCACAAGTTAAGACATGTATGATCAAAATCTCTTCCTTCTTTTACAATCATGCATGTGGAAGAATTTAGGTAACATATGCGACTTTATGTATCCCGATCGTATTTTGTGCAATACAAGCTTTATTATCTTCATACATAATTTTAGGGGATGGAGTATATGCAACTCCATAAGTATCCAATGTATAGCTTGACTTTCTTCGAACCATGCGCATTCCTTGACGAGCTTCAAATACAATGAGCTCCGAGTAATTTGTTGATGTATCAATAATCGAATGCTTCGGTGACTTCTTTGACTTCCAGGAAATTGTAGTTCATGTTAATTCTGTAGTAATCCGAGATCTTCGAGTTCTTCGATGTATCAAAGTGTTTGACAATGCCACATGTCGGTGTCAAGTCTGTATCTTGCAATTGGATGTATATGTATTGCCTCGTTAAAAACCTTATGTAAGAAACCTTCAAGTAAAACTCACTAAGGAATAGAGTATAGTACACATTCTTCTTGATTATGATCTTCATAATAATCTATTCTTCGTGAATAGTTAATATGATCTCCATGAACAATATTGTTCCCCCTCACATGGACATTCCTGAACTTCATGTTCAAAGTCTTGAGAGTAATAGAGCAATGTGCTTCATGCACATATATCCTTTCGTAGGATAATTCTTTTATAGAAGTTGCTGCAATAATGTAACATTCTATTCGGATCTTCGAGATCATACACCGGTCTTCGATTCTGTTTGGGAATCACCAATACCTTCATTGATTAGTGGTGTTTATTCATAATTTGACTGGTAAAGTCATTCATTGACTTATTCCTCCGTGGATGTATCTCTTCTACGGGATACTCTTCATGGGTTTATTCGGTAAGTGATTCTCCTTTGTGGATGTATCACTTCGATGAGATACTCTTCATGAGACTTCTCATTACAATACTCTTCATGAGACAAATAATTCGTATCTTTCGAGGATTTCATCATATGGATTCACATAATCCACTTGATTCATTCCATTTATTCAATATGTCTTGCCAGAAATAGACATAACATTTCATATGTAGGAGTATAAGTCTTCGTGACTTATGGACCATAAACTTTCATCATTGTTTGTGATTCATCCTCAATTGCTTCATTCATTGACCCAATGTAAATGCTGCAATCATTTATGCCATGGACTTTGTTTCCGGATCCGGGTTCTCATAAGAGAAATAGCAATATTCGGAGGAAACGTTGTTAACAATACTTCAATTCTCTCCCACATTCATCTTTCAAGATGATTCGAAACCATTCCATGGTTGTTCCGTATTCCCTCACTATATATGCGCGCTTATAGTAATGGGTTCATCTTCATGATGCTCTCTTCGTGAGATACACAAGCGAGGAGCTTCTTTACTGATTTCATTCATAAATTTGGTAGTTCCATATTCCATATGCATCACTGTAGCTTCTTAGAGTGGCCAACTCTAGAATCATTAATAATTCATAGGCATTGGATAAATGACTTCTATGTCAATCTACCTTGATGATATATATGTAGGCGTCCTCGTAATATATCAATTCAATGCTCATTTTACTTCGTGTAAAATAAAGCTTCTAGTTAAACTTCAAGTTGTAGTCCTCTTTGCTTCAGTGCAAATTCATCGAGCATTCATTCAAGCTTCGTGGTTGAGTTCGGTGCGTGCATATATTCCTTCGTGGACTATTCATGATCATATATAAGGCATTCATTTCATGGGTTTTCTCTCCCCTAATGTCGTCATTAGATCTTTTTAGGAGCATATTCCTTATGATGAGCTTTGGCGATGTAACTTCGAGTTTCCATCTCCCAACTTCTTGTGGTTGCCCATACATATATGCTATCATTTCATGGTGAAATTTTTCAAAATTTCACGCATTTATTCTTCATATGCTTTGAACTAGACATGCTTGTAATTTCAATAGAACAATAATGACGTCTAGTTTCCGAAAGTTGCCTAGAGGGGGCGGGGTAATAGGCAATATAGATAAAAACCTAAAAATCACAACACTAAAACAAGAAGGTCAAATTCGCCCTCGACGGAACTTCGTCAGGGGTGATGGGGAAATCCTAAGAATTGACAAAGGAGATGGAATCTTATGATTCCACTTAAATGGAAACATTCCTTGACCTCTTGAGACCGTACTGCGAGAATTCAATAGACACACAACACACAAGTAGATCGGGTGATAAACAGCCAAATGAAAACAAACAAGCACACAACAAAACGAGCAAGAGAGACACGGGGATTTTCACCTAAGTTCGGACCCCTCACAAAGAGGTTCCAACGTCTCCGTTGAGGAGCTCATAAAGAGTCGGGTCTCTTTCAACCCTAATCCTCCTCAAGTGGCCACAAAGGTCAAACTTGGTTTTCTTCTTCTTCCTTCGATTCTATTCCTTGCGGAGGCGAATCACAACTATTGAGTTATGACAATGCATACTTGGAAGATTCTAGAATATTTGAGAAAACATAGGAAAGAAGATATTTGCCATAGAAGAGGCTAGAACTATTTCTTCATGGCAAAGTAAAGAATAGTCTAGAAACTAGATATTTATATATGAGAAGAAATATCTAGATATTAGGATAAGGATGAGAATATTCTAGAGCTAGATATTTTAGTTAGAAGAGTGTGGAATATTGTCACATGGCAACATCCTAGTGACCATGTGTAACTATAAATAGGGGTGCCCTCTACCCTCCCAAAGTACCATGCCATGGAGCCATAGAAGCCACCACATGTGAAGGCATGGCAAAGGTTGCCTTGATGTGTCTTAGAGCCTAGGAGTATTATGGTGAGTCCTAGATTGATAGTAGTGGGGTGTAGCCACGAAGAATGTTGTGTCTTGTGTCAAGTGTATGTTATGAATAAAGGCTAAGCTCTTTTGTAGAGAGTTGGTCTCCCAAGTTAGTAGAGTAAGATGAAGGTCTCCACGATATAGTTAGAAGGTTGGGTTTGGGTCCACAGAAGAAGTGGTATCACACCAGTTTGATACCATTTCTAGGAAGTCGGTGTTAGTCTAGGGACATCGATTTCCCAACAACAACTTTCACAAACTTCCCAAGGCTCACCACAAGCTTGGGAGCTCTAGGGTAACACCTAACCAATCTAGGAGAACGAATCTCCAAGAGTAACAAGTGAAAAACGAGATTAGTTGCTAGAGGAAGATGTGCTCTATGTGTTAGTTAGGGACGGAACTTCGTCACCCCGGTGAGTCAAAGGCGAAAAATGCTAGAACGGAACTTCCGACAGAGTTGGGACTTCCGTCCCAAACTCTTTGGAATTGACAGAACTTCCGTCGGCCACGACGGAACTTCCATCGGTGGAGATTTAAACTGGTTGAAGTCCCGGGACTGGAACTTCGTCTAGTTTGGCACTTCCGTGCCAAACTCTCTCGGAATTGACGGAACTTCCGTCCCAGGACGGAACTTCCATCCTAGGCAAGTGGAAAGTGGAATTGGTTGGCTTTTTGATCTTTGGATTTTTGGTATTTTGGTTGCAAGATGTTTGAAGGTAGCTAGAGCACATTCTTCCTTGCACGTAAGATCGTTTCACCCTCCCTCTCCCCTAATAGTTTGGCACACCTATACTCAAAAAGCTACAAACCTTTCGCTTTTGAGTACTTTCATCATCCTTTGAATGAGGGGTGTAGTTTCTCACATTGTGACGTAATTTCATTGATATCCTGCACAAACACTCAATAACACATTCGAGTTTTTAATTCTTTGTCATTTATCACCAAAACCCACTAGGGGGCCTAGTTGCATCTTCAATTTCTTTCTATTCCTGCAGGAGCATTTTCAGCCAGTATGAGACTTCACAATGTCCCTTATCGGTGAAAGCTTCGAGTCAAGTCCTTGGATTCATTTAGCTTCCATTGCTTCATATTCATGCCGAGAGAGATGTTGGTCTCCCCTCGTGCTTGGAAAATGATCTTCATAAATGTATAATCATTGAGTCAAACAGTATACATGCTCATCATGTTTACCGTACTCTCCTCCTAAATATAGCTTTATACTTATGTTCTTCTTGAACATGTCTCATTCTTCGTGAATGAGATGGCATTTATTTCATCGTGTCAAGGATTACTTCGTGAATCCAACTAATCGGGGAACTAAGTAAGGTATTATAACAAAAACTGCTTGTTTAAGTTATTTAAGTAGTGCTTCACGTGAAGGCCACTAATACACCATAAAAATGGTATAATACAAGTATTGTCTTCAATTATGACAATATTTGAAAAAATCCAGGGTGTTATATGTAAAATAACACTCTTATGAAATTTCTTCAATTCTTTGTAAACCCATGGTATTTTTCAAAATTACGAGGATTCTTGTGCAAAAATTTCGGATCTGCCTTTGATTTTTTGAAATTTTCAGAGGCTAAAACGCAAAAACTACGTGTTTCTGCGTAATTCCGATAATTCGGGGGCTCAATTGCAAAAACTTCATGTTTGTACAATTTTCAATAAGCTCGTGGTAATTTTCAAAATTACCAATGATGTTTCGTAAAATATTGGAGTGCGGTTTAATTCGTGAAAAGGTCGGGGTTTTCTTCGTGAAAAACATGACATATTCACAAAAACCGACAATTCCAGGGTGTTTCCGTAAAATATTAGTGTGGGTTAATTCGTGAAAATGCTAGGGTGTGTTATGAAACCACAACAACAAATCGTGATATTTACGGTTTGTGCTTGTGTCTTTTGTGGGCGAATTAATTGGGGCATTAATTAGGGTGGTTGGTGGTTGGGCTCTCTCTTGTCCGGTTCCGCCTTCCCTTGCTATAAATAGATGCCATCGATGGCGACGGGAGGCAACACGACTCCCGGTTGTAATCACCCGACGAGAAATAAACAGAGCTCCTATTCTGCCCCATATTTTGTGTTCATCCATACTCGTGATTTGTGTGTGCACGAGCTGATTCGGTTGTTTCACAACACGTTATCGGCACGAGTCTCTACCGAGCTACAAGGTAAGGATTATGCTTGTGCCATCATTACCTATTGATGCACATATGTTCTAAGGTAAGTAAAAATCAGAAGAACAATACTTGCTACTAACAATGGCAAGTTAAGAATAGACCTCATCACCTTCTATGGCCTAATGCCATAGAGCTCGGTGCTACCCGAAGATAGCACTACCTTCTTTGTTTAATCTGCAAATCTACACATTGTCCTTGTGCTACCGGAAGATAGCACACTGCATCACCTAGTGATGCTTACTCGAGCCGGTCCCGAAGACCGAGCACGGAATGAGCCAATGGCCCTGAAGTGCCATGGTCGTGACCTCCGGAAGGTCACCGCGACGCCTATGAGCTCGCAGCGAGGTCGACGCCCAAAGCTGTCACCTCATTGACGCACTTCATATGTCGTCTCCGCCAGCAATCCATCTCGCTCCATGCGCGCCGTCGCCGTGGGTGCAGAGGACCGTCGTGGAAGTTCCGAGCATCGCCGTGAGGGAGGAAACTCCACGCGTCGCTGTCGTCTTGGGCCCCGCTTTTCCGCCGACCGTGCCTGCCGTGGTGTGGTCGCCACTGCACCCCCACACCGGTGGCGAGGCGAGTCCCGGGACGCAGCCCGGGGCAGAACCGGTAGGGGCCCCCACCAAAGGGGATGCAGCCCGACAGCGCCGCCGCCACCGCCGCACCACGGTGGCCACCGGAGAGCGTACAGCCCGAAGTGCTGTCGCCTCCATTCGGCCTCGGGCCCGAAGTGCCCATGGCCTTGCTCCGTGAGGGCCCACCGACCCCACGCAACACCACCGCCGTGGGCGTCCGCCGCCGCCGCCACCGCGTGCCCCACGTGCAGCCGGGGTTCCCGCACGGGCCTTGTGCTGCAGCGGTGGAGGCGCCGCAGCCACCGTGCCTTGATCCCCCGGGCCCGCACGTCGCGTGGTATAGATCCCGGCCACGGCTGCCACTAAGCGTCCTCCGAACCCGCGCGCCGGGGATGCGCTGCCACGGGCTTCCGCCCGAGACCACCATGGCCGTGTGCCCGGCTCCCTCCGCCGCCGTTGCTACTTGGCCGCCCTAGCCCGCACGCAAGGGCCTCGTCCCGGCCGCGCTTCCACGAGGCTCGTGCGCCGCCGCGGGTCCGCGCCGGCCGGCCGCCACCGGCGTGCGCCGCGGCCTCCTCCCGCCCGGGAGCCACCGGATCCGGTCGGAGCCGGGCCTCCGTGGCCACGGGACCGGTGCAAAGGGCGCCGCCTCCTTTGTCGGGAAAAGAGGGGACGGGGCACCGCCCTTTGTGCAGCTAACGCCCATGTCCAGCTAGGGTTTAACCCTAGCCGGATTGGGAGTAGTTGGCCGGATGGTCCGGGCCCGGAAGGCCACCAGCTCATGGACCTTTAGCCCATAGAGTGAACAGGTCCGAAGCGGGATTAAATCGGCCCGCGTGCGCGTGAATAAAGAAAAATAATAATGGGATCGGGTCGGGCCGGGCAGCCTTGGCCTAGAAGGCCACTGCCCGATGGGCTTTTGGCCTATGAAAAAAATGGATCGGGCCTAATTACGATTTCTGTTTAAATTTGCAATTTAACCCTCGAAGTTTGGTTAATTCGCGGAATTAATTTTCCTGGACTACGGAAATTTGCAGATTAAACCCCGAAGCGTTTAATCGCGTTATTTCCGCGTCCAACCCCGCTTTTACCCGTTTTAATTATGCAATATCTTTTTTTGTGCTCACTAACATGCAGGGAAATTTTCCGGGAATATTCATGACCCGCGTAATTGCAATATTTACATGCATAATTTACCCGAAGTAAATTGCATAATATTGCGGACATGTCGGACATTGCAAAGAGGGAGTTCACCTAGCTTGCCTTGGATGGCAGCAACTACCTCACCCGGGCTCAAGATATTGTCATTAACTCCGAGATCCATGCACCTCGGTCACACCATTGCCAAGCCCGAAGCCGGCAAGCAAAAGGCTGTGGTTGATGACGCCGAGAGTGCAAAGGCTTTGCATTTTCTGCGACACACACACACCCAGCACCTGAAAACCGAGTACATGACCGAGGAGGATCCGTAGGTTCTGTGGGAATCCCCGAAGGATCGCTTTGACCAACAACGAGGCCATTGCACTCCCACGAGCTCGGAATGACTAGATTACCCTGTGCTTCCAAGACTATAAGTCCGTGGCAGCGTATAACTCTGCCATTCATCGAATCGTCTCAATGTTGTGTCTATGTGGCCAGCAGATCACGGACGCCGAGATGATCGAGAAAACCCCGAACACCTTCCACCCTAGCAACATTGTTCCGCAACAACGAGTATAGGTGTCGAAGTATACGAGATATTCTCGAGATCGCTTAGACCCTGTTGGTTGCGGAACGAGCAAAATGAGGTTCTCATGTAGAACCACTTTGCCCTACCCACCGGGTCGATGGGTGTGCCTAAAGCACATGCCAATGTTGCTCGGGAGTTCCGATGGCCCGAAACATGGCCGTAAGAAATGGAAGGGTAGGAAGGGTGGCATGTTTAAGGGTAGAGGAAGGGGTAAGACCCGAGGTAAAGATGACAAGAAGGTCACGGGTGAATCATCTAGGGGTAGCAAGAATGCATGCTATAGATGCGAACATTCGGGACATTGGTCTCGTAATCGTCGCGTCGCCGGACACCGATTGACGCACGTCGTCGTTCTTCCGAAGTAAGAACGAGGGCGGGCTCGAGTCCCACTTCACCACTAAGCCCGAAGCTCACGCCAATGACATGGACATTGTTGCCAATGCGAGTGGTGGAGATGTCCGAAAGGACGACAGCGAGGACGACCTTCTTGATGATGACTTTGACATATTTGGGGACCTCGAGTAAATCCCCTCTATGTCAAGTGCAATGTTCCGCATGCTGTCGGTTGCAGTCAAGAAGTACTGTAATAAAAGCACTTGAAGAGCTCGTGGTTCCTGAAGAACCACGGTTACGGGTCGTGCTCCTAAAGAGCACACGGTTCTCGAAGAACCGTAGTTGTAGATAGTGCTCCCGAAGCAGCAGGTCATGAGTATGCTCATGAAGAGAAGCTGTTGTAAAGCCCGAAGTCTTTACAAACAATCTTCCCGGAGTTGTCGTTATTTTATGTGTGTTATTCCTGCATTTATATTTCTTGCATCCTTGTTTATCATATCCAGGATATTTGACATAGGTTCGGCTGGGTCCCATGGCGGGTGAGGAGTATTGTCTCGTAGACAGCGCAACCACTAATACCATATTAAGGGAAACTAGGTATTTTCACACTTTAACCAAGAAGTCCGGAAATATTATGACCATTGCCGGAAGCAATGCTCATATTGTTGGCACCGGAAGTGCCACACTAGTTTTCCTAAGGGTACGCGGATACTTGTGAGGAATGATATCCTCTATCCGGAATCCAAGCGTACCCTTGTGAGCTTTAAAGATATCCAAGCAAATGGTTTCCATCTCGGAAACCGAGGCTCGAGCATGGTATTGAATACTTGCTCATCAAAAAATTTGATGGATATCAAAAGCATGTGGTTGAAAACTCCCTTCATCGCCATCGGGTTTGTACCGTACGTACATTAAACCCGCCAAGGAATATGTTGCGATGAAGATAGTCTTTCGTGACCCGGATGCCTTTAAGACATGGCATGAGAGGCTGGGTCACCCCGGGTTGGGGATGATGAGAAGAATCATCAACAATTCTGCTGGCCATGAATTGAGCGAAAGAACTTCCCGAATCCTCGAAGAATCCATTTGCATGGCTTGTGCAAAGGGGAAGTTGATCACCGAAAGTGCATCTAGGCCCCTCATTTTATTTTGGATGATTGATATCAATACAATTAAATTTGAACTAATGTTTTTACGAGAATGTGTGTAGTGAACATCCAAAGAACATGAAAGCATAGCAAGTATGATCAATAAGAAGAAAAGAAATGAGAAAAGCAATAAACAAGAAATTAGAGAAGACCTATCTCAAAGCTTGAGCTTCTCGTTTTATCTTTGCTTTGAGTCATAGGGATGCCGTACTATAAAGAGTGATGCAAATCACAATCTTGGAAAAGAATGAAGATGCTCACAAAATCCAAGAAAAACCATCCCAAGCCTATTCTTTTGGGACCCACCGGAAGTTCCGATAGGCACTCGGAGAGCTTTGAGCTCTCCGGAATGCCCTACCGGAAGTTCCGGTCCTCGGTACCGGAAACTCCGGTAGGCTAACATAGAGTTTGAGCTCTCCGGAATGCCATACCGGAAGTTTCGGTCTCTAGTACCGGAAGTTCCGGTAGGCTAACAGAGAGTTTGAGCTCTCCGGAATGCCATACCGGAAGTTCCGGTGTCCGGTACTCGGAAGTTCCGGTAGGCTAACAGAGAGTTTGAGCTCTCTAGAATGCCATATCGGAAGTTTCGGTGCGGCCCCGTTTTCAAACCCTAAACCTACTTACCGGAAGGTCCGGTACACCACTCGGAAGTTCCGGTGCGGGCCAGAAATCCGGATCTAACCCTAAATCGACCACACCGGAAGTTCCGGTGCGGGTCGTTCGGACAGAGCCAACGACTCTTTTGGAGCTGTGGTATATAAGCCACACTCCACCCCTCACTCACTCTCTTCTTGCACATTCCGAATTCCAACACACTTGAGCCACACTCCACTCGCTCCAAATCCTCTCCAAAAGCAAAATTTCAGTACTTGGTGGGCTTGAACTTTGGTGAAAAATCCGTGTCTTATGTGTTCCTTTCCTTTTACTTAAGTGCGTTGTTGTTTACTTTACTAGGTTGCTTGTTAGTTTCCCTTTGCGCCTTTTAAATTCCTAGAATTGCATAGGGTTGTGTTTTCCTTCTTGCAAATCACTAGAATTGTGTAGGGTTTAATTCCGCATTTTTCAACCTGCACCGGAAGTTCCGTACCCTACGAAGTTCCGTACTCTACCCGAAGTTCCGGTATTTGACGTTTTCGACTTAGTCTCGTTTCGCAGAAATTTTTAGGATCGCCTATTCACCCCCCTCTAGGCGACTTTCAATTGGTATCGGAGCGGGTATCTTCGTTGAAGCCTCACCGCTTGAAGATTAAAGATGACAAACAACAAGGAAGACAAAGATGCAACTGTTAGTGGTGAAGTTCCACCAAAATCACCGGTCGAAGTCGGTGATGGCAGTTTATCGGATAAGGATGGTGATAAGGATGGAGATGTGTCCAAGCAATACAACAAAATGCCGTACACCTACAAAGATCCAAAGGATGAGCACATTGGACCCGGCTCCGGAAGACTTTCCTATTTCGATGGTCAATACTTTCATCATTGGAAAACAAAGATGCTCCTACACTTGGATTCCATGCATCAAAATGTGAGGAATGTCACTCAAAATGGATTCTTGTGGGAATGTAGAAGCAAGCCAACCGCACAAGACTTGTTCAATGTACGGTGCAATGTGACGGCGGCGAGTGCTCTTGTGTCCGCACTTAGCCCCGCCGAGTATGACAAGATAGCCGGATTGGAGGATGCTCATCAAATTTGGTTGAAGCTTGAATTGGTTCATGAGGGCATTGATAGTGTAAAGGAGTCTAAGCTAGAAGGGCTTAGAGAATAGTTTAACTACTTTTTCATGAGGTCGGAAGAAGGACCAAAGGAAGCACATGAAAGAATGATGACGATAGTAAACAAGAGAAGGGCACTTGGAGAAAAGGTGTCGGATTTGGATGTCAACGGAAGGTTGCTACAAGCCTTGCAATCATGAGATGCCAACATAGTGTCCAACATACGAGACAAAGATGGCTTTAGATATTTCACCACCGATGAAGTGATTGGGAAGGTGCTATCCCAAAAACAGCAAATTGATCAAGGCAATAGGATCAATGCTTTGCTTAAGGACAAGGAACGAGCTAGTGGGAGCAAAAGTGATTTGGCTCTCAATGCCGAGCAAGAAAAGAAAAAGAAGGTAGTTGAGGAGAGCGATGATGATAGTGATGATGATATGGCTCTCTTTGTAAAGAGGTTCAACAAGCTCATGTAAAAAAGAAGCTTCAAGAAGAATGATCAAGACAAGATCAAATTGAGGAAAGCCAAAAACAAGTGCTACATTTGTGGAGACAAAGGTCACTTCATGGCGGAGTGTCCGGAGAACTACAAGAACAAGCAAAACAAGAAGGGTAACAAGAAGTACAAGAAGCATAGAAAGTACCGTCGGGGTGAAGCACACATTGGGCAAGAATGGAACTCCGATGAATCATCCTCCTCCTCCGAGTCGGAATCCGATGAAGAGAAGGGAGGCATTGCATCACTTACAATTGGACTCACACCGACCAACACCTCCTTGTTTGGAAGCTTGACGGATGATGAAGATGACACCGGGCACAAGTGCATGATGGCCAAAGGCTCCAAGGTAAATGTCAATGGAAGTTCTCAAATTCCTAACATGTTTGACTTGTTGGACATCATTGAGCAGGAAAAGGAGACTAATGAGAGGCAAGGGGAGCTTCTTGAGAAACAAGAGGAAAATGCTTGTTCAAGAGAAGCAAAGGGTGCTTGAACTTGAGAAGCTCCTAGAAGTTGAGAGGAAGAAAAATGAGGACTTGGTGAAGTCTCTCAAAGTGGTTGAAAAAGATAGTGAGACACTTAAAATCACAAATGTGTCACTTCAAGAGAAATGTGATGACTTGCAAAAGACTCGTAATTCTCTTAAAGTGCAATTTGAGGAAATTAAATGTAACACTACTTCCTGTCAATCTTCGTCTTGTCCCTCATCTAGCAATGAATGTGCTAGGTGCCACAAGATTGATATTGAAGCTTGCACAAGAAACGTCAAGATCATTGATGACTTGAAGAAGCAAGTATAAGTGCTTGAAGAACAAGCACAAAAGAAGGTGAAGATCATTGATGATGTCAAGGCCGAGTATGCAAGGGGTGCATACACCAATGCAAGGCGGCCACATGTGAAGGATGGCATTGGCTACAAGCAATGTGACAAGCACAATGCAAGAATCAACAAAAATGGCACCGAATTCATCAAGTTCACCAAGGAGGGTGAATATCAAAAGAAGCAAGTCAAGAAGGAGAAACCAATTAAGAACACTAATAAATCTTCTCTTATTTGTGATTTACGTACTAACGTGCTTAACCCCTCTTGTGCTCTCTTTAATGATTTCGATGCAACCTATGTGCTAATGAGGAACAAGCATGGCCGTGTCAAAGCAAAATATGTTGGGCCACACAACAAGACCCACAAATCTTGTGTGTGGGTGCCCAAGGCACTTGTTACTAATGTGAGAGGACCCAAGCAGATTTGGGTACCTAAAAACAAAGCTTAAATTGTTTTGTAGGAATACTCCTCCGGTGGTTCATCTTGGGTGGTGGATAGTGGATGCACCAATCATATGACCGGAGACAAGAAAATGTTTGAATCATTTGAGCCAAGCAAAGAAAGAAATGAGTATATCACTTTTGGAGACAATGGAAAAGGCTATGTGTTGGGTTATGGTAACATTCCTTTAACCTTTCCGCATTCACTTTCGAAGGTTATGTTTGTGGATAACGTTGACTTCAATTTGTTGTCTATCTCACAACTTTGTGGAATGGGCTACAACCGCTTGTTCGACGACAAGGGTGTGATTGTCTCAAGGAGAAGTGATGGCTCGATTGCTTTTGAGGGTGTGCTCAAAGGAAAGCTTTATGTTGTGGATTTTACCGTGGATAAAGCAAAACTTGACACATGCTTATCTGCAAAGTCCGACATGGGATGGTTGTGGCATAGACGACTAGCCCATGTCGGTATGAGAAATCTTCACAAACTCCAAAAGGGCGGTCACATTCTTGTACTAACGGATGTTTGCTTTGAGAAAAATAAAATTTGCAGAGCATGTCAAGCCGGAAAGCAAGTTGGAGCACCACATCCGTCCAAGAACATTGTGACAACAACAAGACCGTTGGAGACGCTACACATGGATCTCTTCGGTCCCATAGCCTACGTTAGCATTGGCGGTAACAAATATGGTCTCGTCATTGTTGATGATTATTCTCGCTTCACGTGGTGTAACAACTCTCGAGAAAATAATGCATTTCATGTCATCATGAGCATGTCATCACATTGTTGCATTTTTGAAGATATCAAATTTTGTGTTAATAATAAGCACATAAAATAACAAAATAGATAAAGAAGAAAGGAAGTGTTAAAAAGAAATAAAATAAGCAGAAAATTCTTGTTTAATATTTTCTTTGGCTCAAATATCATAAATAAAGATTTATGAAAATTTCCTGAAATCATTTTGCCTCGTAAAATATTTACAAGAAATAAACAAAGCTTCTTTTATTAATTTAACTATGAATTTTTAATCCAAAAATGATTTGGAGTTTTACCCTAGACTTAATAGGAAATATGCCAAAAAATGTTTTCATTTAAAGCCCTCGAAAAATTTGGAAATTTTTGGAGCACCGGAAGCTTTGGTGAGTCGCTTTCGCTCTTTCTTCTCTCGGTTGGTGCGTAGACGACTACTCTTCCTTGTGAGCAACTTCTCATCGAACTTCCTCCACAGGTCACCGAGCAAAACGCCATTTTCTCCACGTCCGGTCATCGTCGTCCGCCACCTCCACGGTGAGCACACCTTTCCAAGCTTGCTCATGTCTCTTTGATCCCATGCCGAGCTTGCGCATGCTCCGTAGTACGTGTCGATAAGTTTTCCCTAAATGTTATGCACTCGTGGTGAGCTCGCGCCATCGTCGGAGATGCGCCATGACCGCATCTCGCCGCCGGTGCCTCTCCGATGGAGCTCATGTGCGCGCGTCCCCACCGGCGGGTTCGCCCGATCGCGTAGAGTATGAAGGTGTCGTCGCGGCGAGCTTTGGCTCAACGGCGACCAACTCCGGTGGCCGCGCCGCCGCCGACCCGCCGCCGCGGTGGTGCCACACCGCGGGCCACACGCGGGTGGGATCGCGTGTGGCCACGTGCGGATCACGTGCGCCAACCCCGTGGCCCATCGTGTGGCACGGAATTCAAATTCAAATTTCCAAAATTCGTAGAAAATTCATTAAAAATCGGAAAAATGTCAAACTAAGTTTGTTAGACTCGGAAAAATGAGATCTATTTATTGGTGAACTAAAATATTTATTTTGAGTAAATTTATTTTATAAATAGTAATTAATCACTTTCTTTGATTAAAGAAAAGCTATTATTTTATGTTAATAAAATGTTTAATTAAGAAAAATAATTTTATTTGATGAAGGAGATACTGTAGACGAAATTAATTATAAAGTTCATTTTCTAAAATTAAACTTAAACTGTATTATTTTATGTGATCACAATTTATTAACCTTTCATCACTTAAAGTAATGATTTATTTATTGCTTAATAAACCAGAATAATTTATTAATTATTAAACCTAAGTAATTAAGGAACAAAACTAATTAATAAATAATGACCTTGATTAAGCATTCATTAATCAGCATGATTAATTGTTAATTAATGCTTAATGAACATGCTTATCCCTAATTTATTGTTTAACTAAGGTGATTAAGCATTAATTGTTAATTATTACTTATTGGACTTAATTAATGAATCCTTGCATACTTTCATCATGAGCATTCATGCATACATGATTGTGATTCGCAACGCATTGCTTTGGTCGACTAGGTTATGATGTGATCGAGGTTCCACCCGAGGCGAGTCGGGAGCCGGGAATCTCGAAGTTGACCCGACCGCGAGGAAGCTAACTTCGAACGGAATCAAGGCAAGCCCCGGTGCATCCTACCTATGTTTTTAAATATTTTACTTTATCACATAGTACAGTTATGCTTGTGCATCGGGTGTTAGGGAATGATTGACACCCTAGTTGCATTATGGTAGGTTTCCGTTTGTTTATGCTATATTGGTACAGGTAGCTCAATAGAGGCTAAGCTTAATTCATAGTGGCAACGGTAGATGGTTAAGAAGTCTTAAAGCATGGAGGCTTTAAGGGTTTTGTGTTGACACTAAGATGAAGAGAGTGTTAATGAAGTTGAGACCGGACGGGCCCCGTAGGAGAAAGGGCAAGACGGTTGAGGTCTTGCAAGGTGGTAGCCCCGTCTGCGTCGGTCAAGG